>CM051275.1:19746100-19863600 GCA_027921565.1 Artemia sinica
TGGCTATCGCTGCACATATTCACTAATCTATTTGTATGCCCTTTTCCAACGAGCATCAACTGAATTTAAAAAGACATTTTCAGTACTTAAACATAAATTAAGCCTAGAGCTTTCTAACAGCATCTAAGTTCAAAAAGAAAAATCAAAGAGATTATACACAAGATCCCTTTCATTTGACAAACCCATATCCGTTTCAACAAAAGACCTAAAATGAGGTTAAATATTCAGAGAGTCAAGATATGCAACCTAACTTTTGAAAAAGGGGAAATAGATTTTCCGAGGACAAAGACAATTTTTAGAAAAACACTCCTAATTTTCAAAGCGTTGGAAGATTTTAGAAATTAGATTTTTCCATGGAATTGTAAGGAGAAAGTTTGAAGCCCTTGGACATCCGTTTCATTTGAAAAAGATTGTTTCCAAAAAATACGTTTATTTGTTCGAAAAAAATTAAATGTTCTTACAACATTTTCCTTTCCAGCTTTTCTAAGGGTCATATAGAAGATACTAAAAAAAGCATTAAAAAACAAAATGAACGTCAGAAAACTTCATCGCAAGTTTTTACAAATGTCCAAATCGAGTGTAGTCAAACATAACATTTTTAACGGGAAATCTGTAGCGCCATCAATAACAATGATCTAACAATCCATGTTAGAATTCATAACATCATAGAAACTCTTCTGACACAAGTTTAAAAATCGCCTTTTGAGGGTTCTAATGGGAGCAGTGACGTCAATTGGGAAGGAGAAGGAGTAGAATGGACACCCTACATCTTTTCCTCTCCCCATGGGTTTTCAAAAGCACCTTTTTGGAGAATTTTCATTGAAAAATGCATTTTTTTTTGGTAATTTCACTGAAGAAATTGAAAAAATGTGATAAATTTACCCCCCTCTAGAGTGTGAAAAATGAATCCCCCCCTAAATTTTTGTAAATTGACGCCACTGAATTGGAGATAGTTTTACATGAAGTCTGGACACAAGATAATATGTTTATTATTATCCGTTTTTTTATTTATATGTTTTTAATGTATTTATATATTTATATGTATTTTATTATATGTTTTTATTATAAGCTTCCTGTACATAAATTATTACGAGCGAGAATGTAAGAAGTTGTTCTTGCAACCTCAACAAAAAAGTATGGGGACCGAATAACAGGGGCGATTCGATTTCTTCCCTGAATAAAAACAACAAAGGTATCTTATGTTACCCGAAAAAATAATGAAATTTCTCATAAAGTCATAAGCAAATACATTTGTTGTTTCTTGTTTTATGCATCTCTTTGAAAATTCGTCTATTTTCTGCACACTAACAATTCTGTAAGCATCAGTTTATAAGCAAAACAATATCTTTACTTTTAGAAAATTTCAAGCTGGATCCATACAGACTCAAACCTTAAATGACAGACCATATGTTTCAAATTTGAACCAACAGTAGAGAGGAATTCTGATTTTACTTGTGAAAGAGTGGTTTTCAATAGCTGTCAGTGCCGTTTCAAACAGTTTGTGGTAACGAACTGTAAGTAAGGAGCAACCCGGCTCAATAGTAACCGAAACTCTAAAAGAAAATAGGAATTTTGACACCAGTAGATACATCAAAAGAATCGGATTTTTATGCTGATTTCAAATATATAAGTTTCATTAAATTTTAGTCTAGCCCATCAAAAGTTACTGGGGGAACACCCCTTAAAAGTGATAGAATCTTAATGAAAATCAAACCGTCAGATTCAGAGTAACAGAAAACCCTACTGTAGATGTTTCAAGCTCCTATCTATAAAAATGTGGAATTTTGTATTTTTTGCCAGAAGAAAGATCACGGATGCATGTTTATTTGTTTGTTTTTTTTTCCCAGGGGTCATCGTATCGATCCTGTAGTCCTAAAATATCGTGAGAGGGCTCATTCGAACGGAAATTAAAAAATTTAGTGCCCTTTTTAAGTGACCCAAAAAATTGAAGGGCCACTTGGCCCCTTCACGCTCTCATTTTTTTCCCAAAGTCACCCATTAAAAATTTTGAGATAGCCATTTTGTTCAAAATAGTCAAAAGTCTAATAAATATGTCTTTGAGGATGACTTAGTCCCCCTACAGTTCCCGGAGGAAGGGCTGTAAGTTATGAACTTTGCCCATTGTTTACATATAGTATTGGTTATTGGAAAATATACAGACGATTTCAGGAGGGATTTTTTCTGGGTGGGGGAGGGGTCGAAGGAGGGTATTACGTGGAAGGATCTTTCCATAGAAGATGTTTCCTAGGGGGGAAGGCCATTTCTATGAAGGGGGCGCCGGATTTCCCAGCATTTATTTAAAAAACGATCAGAAATTAAATTAAAAAAAATTTTTTTCAACTTAAAGTAAGGAGCAACATTAAAACTTAAAACGAGCAGAAATTATTACGTATATGAGGGGGATCGCCCCCTAGTCAATACCTCGCTCTTTACGCTAAAGTTTTTTTAGTGCTTTGAAAACGCAAAAAAATTCGAACTTTAGCGTAAAGAGCGAGGCATTGACTAGGGGGTGAACCCTCTCATATACGTAATAATTTCTGTTCGTTTTAATTTTTAATGCTGCTCCCTACTTTCAGTTGAAAAACTTGTTTTTTTTTTAAATTTAATTGTCTAAAGGCTCTTGCTGGTTGAAAGTGATGTCATATGATTGCTTTCATCGAATTAAAGCCCATTCTACGCTACCGTTGGTTCAAGTTTGAGACAGCTGGTACAGTTTTAATACCCATTTTGCAAAGCACACGAATCGACAGTGCACAAGCGCTCTGGTCCAAAATATTGACACTGAGGAGTTACGTTTTTAAAATGACCGTGCTATGTATGGACCACGTCCGACACCGACACCGAAGAACGACTGTTAAAACACAAGAGCCATTGAATTGAAATAAAAACTATTATTAAAGTATTATAAAGAGAAGGGGATGAGGTGGGACAGTCCCCGTCATATACGAAATTTTTTGCTCTTTACTTTCACTTGGAAAAAAACTCGTGTTTATCTGATTCTAATAGAAGAGCTACAACCGCTTGTTGTGTTGAATGACCTGCTTGAACTCAAAACTTATATTTGGTTAAAAAAAGAAAAAAATAAATTATATATCGCCCTTTACTTTCACTTGGAAAAAAAACTCGTGTTTTTATCTGATTCAAATAGAAGAGCTGCAACCGCTTGTTCTGTTGAATGACCTGCTTGAAATCCAAACTTATATTTGGTTAAAAAAAAGAATAATAATAAAAAAAAGATTATATATCGCTCTTAACTTTCACTTGGAAAAAAAAACTCGTGTTTTTATCTGATTCTAATAGAAGAGCTGCAACCGCTTGTTCTGTTGAGTGACCTGCTCGAAATCAAAACTTATATTTGGGCAACTGATTTATTTTATCTAAATAGGAAGAAATCATTCCTCTAAAATTTTCTCTTGGAAAATTTGGACAACGGTGACAGAATCGCAATCGGGTGGTAGTTGTTTATATCAGATTTATCTCCTTTTTTTATGGAATTGAGGTACACGTGCGATTTATTTATCTACTTTGAGATATACCTCAACAAATTCACGAATTAATCAAACAGTTCGTGGTAACGAAGTAAGGAGTGACCCGCCTCAATAGTAACCGAAACTCTAAAAAACGGAATTTTGATACCAATAGATACATCAAAGAATCTGATTTTTACACTGATTTGACATATATAAGTTTCATCAAGTTTAGTCTTACCCATCAAAAATTACGAACCTGGAAAAATTTGCCTTATTTTTGAAAAAACGGGGAAACACCCCCTAAAAGTGATAAAATCTTACTGAAAATTACACAAGCAGATTTAGCGTATCAGAAAACCCTACTGTAGAGGTTTCAAGCTCCTATCAGTAAAAATGTGGAATTTTTTATTTTTCGCCAGAAGAAAGATCACAGATGTGTGTTTATTTGTTTTTTTTCCCCAGGGGTGATCGTATCGATCAAGTGGTCCTAAAATTTCGCAAGAGGGGTCATTCAAACGGAAATTAAAATTTCTAGTGCCCTTTTTAAGTGACCAAACGATTGGAGGGCAAATAGGCCCCCTCCCACGCTCATGTGATTCACAAAGTCACCCGATCAAAATTTTGAGATTACCATTTTGTTCAGCATAGTCGAAAATCTAATAACTATGTCTTCGAAGATGACTTAATCCCCCACAGCCTCCAGGGGAAGCGCTGCAATTTTTGAACTTTGCCCATTGTTTACATATAGTATTTGTTATTGGGAAGTATCCAGACGTTTTCAGCAGGGATTTTTTTCTAATGGGGGGAGGGTCGGGGGGAGGGAATAACGTGGGAGAATATTTCCATGGAGGATGCTATCATGGGGGAAGGGACATTTCTATGAAGGGGGCGCCGGATTTCCAAGCATTATTTAAAAAAACGATCTGAAATTAAATGAAAAAAACGAATTTTTTCAACTGACAGTAGGGAGCAACATTAAAACTTAGTACAGTGCAAATTTTGTTCTGGCCTTGGGAAGGCATAGGGGTTTTTCATCCAACTTATGTTAATTTCTGCTCGTTTTGAGTTTGACTCTGTTATTTATTGTAATTTCTGTTCGTTTTGGGTTTCATTTATTTATCGATAATGATTTCTGGTAGTTTCATGCTTGGTAGATTTTATTTTTGCTCATTTTTTGTTTAATCGAGTTCTTTACTTTTCTTCGAAAAACTTATTTTGTGGACAAAGTTTTTTAATTATCATATGAAGAAGAGACACTTGCAATGCTTTTCGCAAATTAGCATAAAGTTCATCATGTCCTAATGCATTACAATTTTTAAAATTCTTTATAACTTTAGAGTTTCTTCAAAAGTAGAAGCCTCAAAAGCAGAGCTAATATTTCAGCAAAAAAAGGGTTAATTTTACCTAAAGTAAAAGAAATTGTAGGCAACTGACAGCGCAATTTTTTATTTGTTTAATTGCTGGATCTATTAAAAAATGGTAAAACCTTTTTGTTGTTGATTTTGGAGTCATTTTTTCTAAATACAGAATTATTGGGAAGGAGCGAAAGCCTAAAGTTTACTTTTATTTAACTTCTATTTACTTTTAGAATTAAAATAGCTTTTGAAATATGTTAATAGTAGTGGCTTCGGCTAATAGATTTTAATGAATTAGTTAGTTTAGTTAATCAAATAATTAGTTTTAAAAAATTAAAAGCTCAGGTCTTGGTATTAGTAGTTGTTGTGTAGCTGAGCAAAAGTAACAATGTAATTTACTTGTTTAGACTCTATAAATCATTAAACAAAATATTTTATGCAAAATTATGGATTGCTAATCAAACACTCTGTGCAGAACCTTCAGAGAAACGTTTACTGTTTTTCCTCTAAATTGTATATCGAATAGCGATTTACTTTGTAATCGAGGGAAGTTATCATTTTGCCGTAGTCCGCTAATAGGTTTATAGAAAAATAAAATAGTAGACAAAAAGCAGAAATAACAGCAATAACCTACGATAGGATAAATAAATCAATATAAACCGTGGCCTGAAAAGAAAATGTACATAAATAATAGGAAATACAACGAAAAAAACAATATAACATTAGATCAATATAAAACAAATATTACAAAAAAGTCAAGCGTATAAATAAGAAAATTATATGCTAATTTAATAAAAAAAAAAGTTTTTTCAAATAAAATTAAAGAAGAATATTGAAGCCCATAATCGAACAGATATTTTCCAAAAATGCTCCATCTCTATTTTTTGAGACTGTGCAAATTTTCTTATGTTAATAGCTTTTGATGGGTAACTTCAAGCCTAATGAATTTTACATTTGAAGTCATCATAAAAAGCCAGCTCTTTTAATGTACACGATATTATTAAGGCATAGTTCTTAGAGTTTCTTGGGCACTATTGGCACAAGTCACAATTGTAGGATTCAAATCGTCTCCCCCAAAAAATAAAATGAAAACCATTAATTTTGGGATATTATAGCTACAGTGGTAATAGATGATCGAGGGGTTAGTTTTGAGGACAGTCTTCTGATTTGGTGTCTTTTCCGTAAGTGTTATTTCGTTTTCGGCAGTGTTTCCTAGAATATCTTTCAAATTAAAAATGATCGTATCTACTCAACGCGAGTTTGCTTTGCGCCAGCTTTCAAACTAGGTGCAAGTGAATAATACAACCGAGGGCTACCAAAATACAACTAGAACCTCAATAATAAAATTATAAACAAGAGATTGGCGGAAAAAACAAGAGCCTAAAATTATGAAAGTGATTTCTTTGCATAATGTCTGAACGTGTAAATGGATACGAGAATAAATTTGACCAAAAAATACATAGGATAGTGCTTAGTGTTTTTGAGGGGTTTTGCCA
The DNA here is from genome assembly GCA_027921565.1 of Artemia sinica. Taxonomy (NCBI): domain Eukaryota; kingdom Metazoa; phylum Arthropoda; class Branchiopoda; order Anostraca; family Artemiidae; genus Artemia; species Artemia sinica. The sequence continues at coordinate 19,752,422 of CM051275.1, forward strand.
ATCGGAAGGAGGTGGCACAAAAATAAAACCTATTTAATTGCTTATGAGCAAAGTTAATGCACAGTAAATCGTTCTTCTTTCTTCGCAATTGAAAATTTGCGCAAAGTATTGGACTTGCACATATCGTGAGATTATAACTACTGTTTTCAAATGCTCTTTCAACGGTATTTAGAGCCTTTTATAACAAAAAGTTAAGTAAAACCTTAGAATAAGTGCAGTAAGGTACCGACAGAAAAGGGTTCCGGGTGACATAACGCTACAATTTGTTGGTCGTCATTTTAGAAACTCCGCGCTTATAGTTGGTTTTTTTTTTCTCTGTCATTCGGCTGCTGATTTAGCATCAAACTAAGTTTTAATTTATTTAGCAATTTGTCAACTCCTTTGTCAACGCTATCTGTGAAGCCACTAAACATATTTTGAGCGCAACAAATCTCACTTTATGACAGCACTGTGTAATCATTTTGGCCAACAGCTAATAGCTAATAGTGAACTAAGACACTACACAGGTAGTAGCATTTATTTATAAGACTAATCGAAATAATAGTTACCATTCCTGAATGAGGTTTAAATAGCGATTTTTCCTCACTTCACCATTTTTTTTCAAGACGCGTTTTTAAACTTCAGGTTAATATGGGCTAGGGTTTGTTCTTTACTAGGTTATAATCACATATTTTATCGACCATGTCATGACTGCCACCCGCTTTTAGTTTTAGTATTAAAAAATGCCGTTTGTTGAAAAATTGTGTTACTTTGAAGTGTATTCTGAGACATAAGGGTTCTTAAAAGTTTTTTAAATCTATATTTCGCTTATTTTAGTCTGTGGCGTATATTTTAGAAGATAAAGGCGAATCTTCTTACTTTTCATCCTAATGATTCATGTTTTATAATAATAAATATCACTTGTAAAACTTCAGGCCCCGGACCACACCTGCCTCCCCTTCAAACATGCAAAAGGCATATCTATTTGTGTACAATAGATGCCATACTTGTAAGCAGGTTTGATTTTCTGTTTTTTTCATCACTAAATTTTTTATCTGTTATATGAAGAAACTAAATAAAAGTTTTTTAAAAATCTTTAAAACATTTTTCCTAATTAGTATTAAAATAGCAGTATGAGTTTAGTTGTTAATATCAAATAAATACCTGTTAGTTCATATCTTTTCCTGTGCTCTGATTGATCTTGGTCATTTGGTATGCAGGATAAACCATCTTGAGGAATATGCTGACAGGAATTTGTCGCGACTAAAAAAAAAAAAAAACTTTAAGGTTCACCCTTAAAGCTGAAATTAATATTCGAGTTAATATTTCATCACATGAAAACAATTTTGTAGTTGTTTGTTTTATTTTCTAATGTCCCCAGGGGCACAGTAAGAGGGATGGCTGAGAGTAGAGGTAGGAAGCATTGCCAGTGTCGTATGACGGCAGTGCCATGGAGCCATAAGTTATTTGATAATATTGGGATCGTCTCTGCAATCAAATAATTGTCATCTCAGATGCGGTAGTTTAAAATGTGTTCTGTAACACTCTAAATATATTTCAGGTTTGAAATTTTAGATATATTTTAAAACAATATTTAAAACCCACAAAATACGTCCAATAGATTGGAACACTCGTTTCTCTTGACCTGAAGATACTTAAAGTTCCTATTTATTTTGTAAAAACAAACACAAAAAAACGCTTTTTGACTTACCAAAGCCAAGCTATAGTGAAAGTTTACCTATAAAAAGAGAGTATTTTATTATAGACAGCTTCTTTATATAATAAAAAACAGGCTACGACACGAGTGTCTCCAGGAACTTTCCCGGAGGGAGGTGCAAATTCTACCAGGAGCTTAGTTTTTACCAATATTTTATTGGAATGTTTTCCTATTCTTGTAGATTTTTAATACCTTCTTGTTTCCCAGGGGGGTTGGCCCCCCTGGCCTCCCCACAAGCTCCAGTGAACTACGATCAAACACATAGCCTATCCTCAAAAAAGGTTGGGCTAACCTACGAAAAGGGTTTTCAAAAAGCATTGACGTTTGAAAAAGAGAAATATCTAAAATAACGTATCTAAAATCATAGGCAGCGCAAAAGCACTGCCTAAGTAAAGAGCGATGTGGGCACAATGTATTATTTATTATTTTCTTATTATTATTTTTTTTTATTTTAGACCAGGGCACTTCTTATCGAAGGAGTTGTCGCAGAAACTTCGAAAACGGTTTATTTGATTAGAAACTAAAAGGGCTAGTGCCCTTTTTAATAGTCAAAAGTGAAGGCAACTAACCCCCCTCCCACGCCCACCATTTCCCCAAACCCATCCAATAAAATTTTGAGACGGCCATTTTGTTCAAAGTAGTTGAAAGGTCCAGAAATAATATCTTTCAGGATAACAAACCCCCCCCCCACACACACAGCCCTCAGGGGTAGGGTTGTAAGTTAAGCCCTGGAGGCATTTAAGGTTTATATAGAAAAGGGTGATCATATAAACGTCGGAGGGGGCCCATAGGATCGGTAATCAGGGGTTCTAGTGCTCTCTTTAAGGTTCAGAGTGATCAGAGGGTGAATCCCCTCCACACCTCGTATTTTCCCGAAAAGCATCTGATAAAAATTTTGAGATGACCATTTGTTGTCGTAGAGACTTCCAAAAAGGCTCATTCGCTTGGAAATTGAAGGGGCTAGTACCCCTTTTAAAAAGTCGAAAGTGACTAGAGGGTAACTAAGCCCCCTACCAAGCCCACAATTTCCCCAAACACATCCGATAAAAATTCGAGATAGCGATTCTTTCAGCGTAGTTAAAAGTCCCAGAAAGTATGTATTTAAGGATGACAACCCCCCTCCCTCCCTACAGCCCTCAGGGCAAGGGTTGTAAGTTATGCTATGGGCATATAAACTTTATATAGAAAGGGTGGTCGTCTAAACCTCGGAGGGGCTCAGTGGATTGGTAATCAGAAGTTCTAGTACCCCTTTTAAGATTCAAAGTGATTGGGGGCAGAACCCCTCCCACCTCGTATTTTCCTGAAATGTATCTGATAGAAAATTTTAGAGGGTCATTTGTTGTCGTAAAACTTCAAAAAAGGCTCATTCGATTGGAAATTAAAAGGGCCTTTTTTAATAGTCAAAAGTGATTGGAGTGCAACCCCCCCCCACCCCATGCCCATCATTTCCCAAAACACATTTAAGCAAAATTTTAAGATAGTCATTTTGTTCAGCGTAGTCGAAAGGTCTGGAAATTATATCTTTGAGGATGAACCCCCCCCCCACACACACACCCCTCAGTGCAAGGGTTGTAAGTTATGTTCCTGGGGCAAGTAAGGTTTTTTTATGGAAAGGGTGGTCTTACAAGCTCCGGAGGAGGCTCATTGGATTGGAAATCAGATTTTCTAGTTCCCTTTTTAAGAGTCAAAGTGATGTGGGGACCCACTCCCCCCCCCCCCACCGTTGTATTTTCCACAAATGCATCCAATTAAATTTTGAGATAGCCATTTGCTCAAAAATAGTCCAAAGATCTTTGAGGTTGACAGAGCCCCCCAAAGTCTTGAGGTAAGGGTTGTAAGTTATGCCTCCTGGGCATATAAGGTTTCTTATGGAAGGGGTGGTCATGTGAACTTTAGAAGAGGATCATTTGATTTGAAATGTATAGTTCTAATTCCTTTATAAGAGTCAAATATGATGGAGAGCAACTGGCCTCCCTACCTGACATCCTCTTTTCCCAAAACGCATTCAATTGAAATTGTGGGATAGGAATTTTGTTAGCAATAGGCCAAAAATGATATAACAATGTCTTTATGGTGAACACAATCCCCCAGAGCCCATTGGTAAGGATTGCAGGTTATGCCCGGGGCAAATAAGGTTTTTATGGAACGGGTGGTTGTATAAACTTTGGATCGGATGGAGCTCATTTGATTGGAAATTGGAAGTTTTAGTGCCCTTTCTAAGATTCAAAAGCGAATGGAGGGTAATCAGCCCCCTCCCTAAAGCCTATCATTCTTTAAAACAAAACCGATCGAAATTTTTAGAGAGCTATTTTGTTCAGTCTTGTTGAAAGGTCTAGTAATTATGTCGTTGGGGATGTCAACCTCCCCACAGTCGTCAGGACAAGGGCTGTAAGTTAGGCAATTCGTTCATTGTTTACACCTAGTATATGTTATTGAGAAATGCGTTTGAACTTCACTTTCCAAGAAGACGAAGGGTATTCATTTGAGACTTTCAGACATGTTGAGGGGAAATTTGAACTAAATCAAAACACGTTATGTGTCCACGGATTGTCAAAAGGGTGCAGCACAGGAATAACTGAGTATATTAATTTAGAAAATTCAGGAAATAGTAAGAGAGGTGATCCAAAAGACAGCATTTGTATGCTATACCAATACTACTAGCATTTGTATGCCTATGACTACAAACATTTGTATGCCTACCAATACTACTATAACTACTACCACTACTACTAACACACTACTCCATTTGCAGTATTGATGGGAAATTTGAACTAAATCAGAAGACGCTATGTGCATGCACATTGTCAAAACAGCGTGTCTCAAGAATTCATTTGGGTATTAAAGGGAAGATCAAGAGGAAAATCTTAAAGGGGAAGATCATATCACCAAAAGGCAATATGTGCACACTTCTGCTAATATCGCTGCTACTGGTACATTTACCACAACTACTACTATTTCTATTGCAACTACTTGTGGGGCTAAGAGCATTGAGGTGAAAATTTCAAGAAGTATATGAACATACAGGTTATCAAAAGGACATATCAGCAATGTTGTAGCAACAAACTACGTTTTAAACTACGTTTTTTACTGAAAAAAAAATACGCTTTAAATGTTTTCACTTCTATTACTTTCATCAATAAAAAAAAACTATTAAAACTTTAAAAAATAAATATCAGTATATGTCAATTAAGCTGACAATCCACGGTCATTTGTTTTTTTTTTTGTTGTTGTTGTTTTGTTTTTCAGAAAAGCGCAAATTATGCTCTGGTCTTGAGAAGGCATGGGGGTTATCAGCCCTACTCATGTTAACTTTTGCTCGTTTTTTAGTTTGATTAAATAAAAAAAAACAAGTTTTTTGTAACTGAAAGCAAGAAGCAACATTAAAACTTAAAACGAACAGAAATTATTCCCTATATGAAAGGGGCTGTCCCCTCCTCAACGCCTCGCTCTATACGCTAAAGTTTTTTATTGTTTAAAAAAAAAGAGTCGTGAGAAAGAGTCTAACTTTAGCGTAAAGAGTGAGGCGTTGAGGAGGGGACAGTTCCTTGCATATACGGAATAATTTCTGTTCGTTTTAAGTTTTAATGTGGCTCCTTACTTTCAGTTAAAAAAACTTGTTTTTTTTTTATTTAATTTTTGAACGTTTTTGAATTAATGGAGGTTTTGATTTTGGCTCACCGTACATGAATAATTAAAACAAAATTTACATATTACTTTTACTTTTATTTGGTTAAATGGCTTTCTCGAAAGTTGTTTAATTTTATTTACGAACGTTTTTATTAGTAATAAATATACGTAACTTACGAATTAACTTACGTAACGAACTTCTATATCCATATATTTTAATACGTATATTAGGGGGTTCGCCCCCTAGTCAATACCTCGCTCTTTACGCTAAAGTTAGAATTTTGTTCCAATTCTTTAAAAATGACCCCTTAATAACAAAGGCCGTTAATTGGAATAAATAGCTCTTATTAAAGTACTAAAAAATCTTTGGCTCATATACTTAATAATTTCTGTTCGTTTGAGTTTCGGTGTGGCTCCTTCCTAGTTGAAAAACTGGTTTATTTTTTTTATTTAATTTCTGATTGTTTTTTTAAATAATTCTGGGAAATCTGGCGTCCACTTCATAGCAATGTCCCTTCCCCCATGAAAAATTCCTCCATGCAAAGATCCTCCCACATAACCCCCGACCCCCCCCCCCACTACCAGAAAAAAATCTCCCTTGAAAACGTCTGTATACTTCCCTATAACCAAAACTATATGTAAACATTGGGTAAATTTCAGAGCTTTCAGCCCTCCCCCCAGGGACTTTGGGGGATTAAGTCATCCTAAAAGACATATTTATTATATTTTTGACCATGTTGAACAAAATAGTTATCTCAAAATTTTGACCGGGTGAATTTGGGAAAAACATGGGCGTGGGAGGGGGCCTAGTTGCCCTCCATTTTTTGGTCACCTAAAAAGGGCACTACAACTTTTAGTTTCCGTTTGAATGAGCCCTCCTACGATTTTCTAAGACCACTGGGTCGATACGATCACCCCTGGGGGAAAAAAACGAACAAATAAACACGCATCCATGATTTTTCTTATGGCAAAAAATTAAAAATTTCACGTTTGTACAGATAGGAGCTTGAAACCTCTACAGTAGGGTTCTCTGATACGCTGAACCTGATGGTGTTATTTTCATTAAGATTCTATAGCTTTTATGCGGTCTTTCCCCCTCCTTCGAAAATCAGCCAAATTTTGTCAGGCGCGTAACTTTTGATGGGTAGGACTAAACTTGATGAAACTTATATATCTGAAATCAGTATTAAAATTTAATTCTTTTGATGTATCTATTGGTATCAAAATCCCGTGTTTTAGAATTTCGGTTACTATTGAGCCGGGTCGCTCCTTACTTACAGTTCGTTACCATGAACTGTTTGACTCCGCTATTTATTGTAATCTCTGTTCGTTTTGAATTTCGTTTATTTATTGATAGTGATTTGCGGTAAGTTTACGCTTGGAAGATTATTTGACTTTATTTCTGCTCATTTTTAGCTTAATGGAGCTCTTTACTTTTCTTTAAAAAACTTGTTTTGTGGAGAAGCTTTTTTAAATTAAAATCTAAAAAGATCTAATTTTAATAAGATCTAAAATAACAACTTTAGATCCATTAAGAATAGATAACTTTAAGAAAACTTTCATTTTTTTTTAATTCCATTATTTTGTTGTTTTCCTATTTCTTCATAAAGTTCCGTCATATCTCTTGGTTCATACTTCATTCCTTCATAAGTTGTTAAACTGCAGCTGAAATTGTAAAGGGACAGAATAAGTAATTATATCTAGAGGGTAGCTGCCCACCATTCTCTTCCAAAATTTCACATGCGCTGAAACACACAAAACTTGATTTAAATATACAGCGTTTTACATTATTTTATTATCATAAGAAAATCGAATTACACACTTAATTAATTTCTATATTTATTATGTTTAAAAACAAATGCTTGGTCAAGTAAACTTCAGCTCATTTTCAGTTCCAGAAGGAAAACTCCGGCCGCTTTTTATGTTGTAAAAACAGTCGCTACTAAAATAGCTGAAGATAAACAAAACACTGACAAATCGTTAGCCGGTCTTAAGTCAAGTAATCGATCCACATAACAGCAAAATACGTCAAAAACGAAGCCAGGAATGCGCACGTTAGCAAAATAACGAATGCCAAAGTGTTTCATGTAGGTATTATGGGCTAAAAATACACTCTTTTCGTGATTTACCCTCACCCTCTTTCAAAGAGTCCAACCTCTGTGCTCTTCTGATGGAGCAATAGGACCAAATGAGGACCACTTGTAAATTTTCGGTTTTAGGCTCTACCTCTAGATAAGTTTTTCATACTGATACGTCTTTTAAAAAATATTTGTTTGTTGAAGCAAGTCCGATTTCTAACACCGATTGTCTACTAAGCTTCAAACTTTTGGTTTTCTGTTAGAGGTTTTTGAATTGTTGTAATCCCTTGTTAAAATACATACAAGTATTTTGCAATTACCGGTTTTTTGCGCTTTAAGCAATTTGATCTCTTTTCATACTGTGTCTTTTCTAAGATATTTGATTATTGAAGTAAGTCCTATTTCTAACAACTATTTCTACTGAGCTTCAAACTTTATTATTTTTGCAATCACCAGTTTTTTGCTCTTTAAGCAATTTAATGAAAACTTCTCCATACGTGAAAATCTTCAAATAAGTTTGACAAGTGTGAAATATTTGCAATACTGATGTATATAAAAATGACGTCACTCACATAATTTTTTTACAAAATGAAGGCTCTTAACGAATTTTCTCAAACTTCTGACCTATATAATTCATTTTTTAGCCCAGAATATGTCCATTTTCCCAAAATAAATGAATAAATACATTCACAATCCTTGCTCACTTTTGTATATATATATATATATATATATATATATATATATATATATATATATATATATATATATATATATATATATATATATATATATATATATATATATATATATATATATATATATATATATATATATATATATATATATATGTATATATATATATATAGCTACAGCTGAAGAACAACGTGAGTAAAATTCAATGAGTCCAGTGGCGTCAATTGGGAGGGCCATGGGGAGAGCATATACCCCCCAAAGACTTTTTAACTGCTCCCCTTAGATTTGAAGAATATATTTCTTGGTGTATTTTCATTGAAAAATAACTTTTTTGGCATGTTCATTGAATTTTTGAAAAGAAGACAAATTTGATACCCCCAACTCTAGATTGTAAATTGATTGACTAGGTCCCATGAGTATCAAACAAACAAAAATGTCTGTTGAGGCATTTTATCACGATTTATAAACCAGAGTAGGGATTAGACTGTAGTGAAATGTTTGGCATACTTTAAGCAATGGACATGGGACACAATGTAAAGTGTAGAGAGGTTTATAGTTTCAGGATCCCCCTCCCCAACAGGCTTCCACATAGCACAGGTTTGTCAATTGTCCTATATGCTACTCATTTAATTCGTTGTTTTTTTCTAATTTGTGATTTTTTTTAATCTTCCGGTCATAAGTCAAGCATTCGATCCACATACCAGCAAAATACGTCAAAAACGAAGCCAAGAATGCACACGTTAGGAGAAGAACAAGAGCCAAAATCTTCCAGGAGCAAGTGACCTTCCGACACCGGCATTCATTTGCAGATGCAAATTCCCGACCGGTTTCAGTGAGCTGCCACCTAGGAATGGGTTCGGGTCTATTTAGCTGGTTGAGCTGAGATGATGTCAGCATTGTTCCTGACCAGTCACTCATTTACCTAAAATGGGAAAATTATAGATAAGATATGCATATGTTTAATAAAAAATTGTTTCACATTGTAAGTATCTGTGACAAGCTTAATAATACGACAGACCACAAAGCACTGAAGTTTTTCTGAAAACTATTTTTAGAGGTGGTTCATTGGGCTCTTTCTATGTGCCCAAAAACGGGTTTTGAAAAGGGATTAGTCCATTCTTTCTTCATTGTAAAACATGTATATACAAAAATACACAGTTTTGTAGCATTTGCCTTTGGATGGATTATGCAACATTATCATTTCAAAAAAATGCTTCTAAGTCTTTGGCCAATCTTAGTGGAATTTTCACTCATCAGAATATTTTATGTGAAGGTACATGAAACTGAACTAAGCCAAATGTGTCTGAAAAGTTTTGGGAAATAACCGTTTCAGAAAAAATAGGACGATTTAAGGCTGTGGTTCAAGAAAAAATCATTTCAGTTTTTTGGAGGAAGCGGCAGCCAGAAATATTGTCGGGATTGGGAGGTGAGAGAGAACCATTATCCAGGTAATGCTTTCCTTTTCATGCCTACTCCATCAATTTTTCACTCTAGGGGAGGAGGATGACGTTTTAAGCCTGAATCATTATTTGACTTTATTCCTGCTCGTCCGTGGTTATGAGGGGCTCTTCACTTTTTTTTGAAAAACTTCTTTTATGGTGACAGTTTTTTTTTAAGTTAATTAATAAATATGATTATGGCCGACAGAAATTGCTGCGTAATGAAAAATGTTAGTAATATATTCTTACATGAAACGGAAAGATTTTTGAACTAAATAAAATATTTTAACACAGAACACACAACAGACTTTCGACAAATCTGGGCTGCTCGCTCTGCAAATCTCACGCCTTTGTCAGTTTGTCTGCACATTCCACGAACATTTAGGAAATATTATTGCAAAAAAAAAATATCACTAAAGAAAATACTGCTTCTACGTAGAATGTAGATTTTTATTTGGCCTTTTGGTCCAAGAAAAAATATCATCTTTGACAGATTTTGAGTTTTATCTAACCTCTAAGTATTATTAAATTATATATAGAAACTTTTTTTATTTCAAAAAGATTTTATTGTCTTCATTCTTTTTTGGCTTTTTGAATAGAATTTTGAATCTTGTGTTCTTCATTTAGTTTTGGGTGGAGATTTTTTTTTATTTTGTTCAAACCGAAATAGCGAAGTTAATTCTTCAGCGACATCTTTTTTTGAATGCTAGGCTGCAGACCGGACTTTTATGTTTTATTAATTGAAAAAAACTTTTTCCACAAAATGTGTTTTTCAAAGAAAAGTAAAGAACTCCATTAAACAAAAAATGAACAAAAATAAAATAAAATAATCTACCAAGCATGAAACTACCACAAATCAGCATCGATAAATAAATGAAACCCAAAACGAACAGAAATTACAATAAATAACCGAGTCAAACTCAAAACGAGCAGAAATTGACATAAGTTGGGCTCAAAACCCCTATGCCTTCCCAAGGCCACAGCAATTTTTAATAACATACACCCTTTTAAAAATCTGGACACAAATAGTAGTGTTTAATTCAGTTTCATACCTCCTCTAGTTGACCTGAAATGGAAAACTTGATACCATTCACAAAAAAACCTGTTTACTTTCTTTGATAGCTTGGATACACTTACGCTATTTTGATTTCGTTAAATTTTAAAAGAAGAAGCAGCCCTAAAAGTTTGAACATATTACCCTCAGTCGTTCTTGGGATACTGCTGAGATGCCTTATTGGGAATTAGCATTAACACAGTGCATTTTGATTTAATCTTATGGCAACATTTAGTTTTTAAACATAAAGTCAAATGGGAGGGTGGGCATGGGAGGGGATTAGTTTACCTCCAATCACTTTCGACCATTAAAAAGGGCATCAGCCTTTTTCTATTTTCAATCGAATGAGCCCTTTTCGAAGTTCCTACGACAACTCCTTCCATACAAAGTGCCCTGGTCTAAGCAACAACAACAACAACAAAATAATACGTTATACCCACATCGATCTTTACTATAAGAATGTCAAGCCTTCCAATTACTTTCGACTATTAAAAAGGGCACTAGGCCTTTCGATTTCCAATCGAATGAGCCCTTTTTGAGTTTCTACGACAACACTTCCTATAAATACCTTATATGCCCCCAGGGCATAAATCACAACTCTTACCCTAAGGGCTGTGAGGGTGGTTGTCATCCTCTAAGACCTAATTTCCAGAACTTTCAACTACGTTACACAAAATGGCTATCTGAAAATTTTGATTGGATGTCTTTGGGGGAATGGTGGGCGTGAGAGAGGGGTTAGTTACCGTCCAATCACTTTCAACTATTAAAAAGGGCACTATCCCTCTCAATTTCCAATTGAATGAGCCCCTTTTGAAGTTTTTACGACAACTCTATCATTAAAAATCTTATATGCCCCCAGGCCAAAGCTTACAACCTTTGCCCAGGGGACTCTGGGGGTTTTTTCATCCTTAAATACATAATTTCCAGAACTTTCAACTACGTTGAACAAAAAGGCTATCTCTAAACTTTGATTGAATGTGTTTGGGGAAATGGAGGGAGTGAGAGGGGGTTGATTACTCTCCACTCACTTTCAACTATTAAAAAGGGCAATTTCAACTTCCAATCAAATGAGCCCCTTTTGAAATTTCTACAACAACTTTCTATATAAACCTTATATGCCCCTAGGGCATAACTTACAGCCCTTGCACTGAAAGCTCTGATGGGGTTATCATCCAAAAAGACCTAATTTCCAGAACTTTTGACTACGTTGAGCAAAATGGATATCTCAAAATTTTGATTGGATGTGTTTGGGGAAATGGTGGGCGTGAGAGGGGGGTTAGTTGCCCTTCAATCACTTTCGACTATTAAAAGAGCAGTAGCCCTTTCAGTTTTCAATTGAATGAACCCTTTTGGATGTTTTTACAACATCGCCAGTGCATAGCTTAAAATCCTTGCCCTGAGGGTTGTTTTGGGGGCGGGGGGAGGATGGGCTGTCATCCTTAAAGACCTAATTTCCAAAAGTATCAACTGCGTTGAATAAAATGGCTATCTAAAAATTTTGATTGGATGTGTTTGGGGAAAAGGTGGGCGTGAGAAGGGGGTTAGTTGCCCCCAAATCACTTTCAGCTATTAAAAAGGGCACTAGTCCTCTGAATTTCCAATCGAATGAGCCCTTTTTGAAGTTTCTACGACAAACATTTCAATACAAACCTTATATACCACCAGGGTATAACTTATAAACCTTGCCCTGAAGACTGTGGTGGGAGTGTCCTGCTCAAAGGTATAATTTCCTGAACTTTAACTGCGTGGAACAAAATGGCTATCTCAAAATTTTGATTGGATGTGTTTGGAGAAATGGTGGGCGTGGAAGGGGTGTTAGTTGCCTTGCAATTACTTTCGACTATTAAGAAGGGCACAAGCCATTTAAATTTCTAATCGAATGAGACCTTTTTGAAGTTTCTACGACAACGCGTTCTATAAAAACTTTATATGCCCCCCAGGGAATAACTTACAACCCTTGTCCTGAGGGCTGAGAGGGGGTTGTCATCCTCAAAGACCTAATTTTCAGAACTTAAAACTACGTTGAACAAAATGGCTATCTCAAAATTTTGATTGGATGTGTTTGGGGAAAAGGTGGGCGTGAGAGGGGGGTTAGTTACCGTCCAATCACTTTCAACTATTAAAAAGGGCACTAGCCCTTTGAATTTCCAATTGAATGAGGCTTTTCTGAAGTTTCTACGACAACGCCTTCTATAAAAACCTTATATGCCCCCAGGGCATAACTTACAACCCTTACCCCCAGGGTCGTTGGGGAGTGTCCTCCTCAAAAACATATTTTCTATCTGGAAATCAACTACGCTGAACAAAATGACTATATCAAAATTTTGATTGGATGTGTTTGGGGGAATGATGGGCGTGGGGGGGGGTGGTAGTTGCCCTCCAATCTCTTTCGACTATTAAAAAGGGCACTAGCCCTTTGAATTTCCAATCGAATGAGCCTTTTTTGAAGATGTGTTTGGGGAAATGCTGTTCGTGGGGGGGCACGTTGCCCTCCGATCCCTTTCGACTATTAAAAAGAGCACTAGCCAATCGAATTTCCAATTCAAAGTTTCAAAGTTTCTACGACAACTCCTTCGATACGAAGTGCCCGGGTATGGAGAAATAAAAACACATTGTGCCAACATCGTTCTTTACTTAGGCAGCACTAGCGCGCTGCCCATGATTTGGCTATTGCTTTAAAGCATAGTAAATAAATACAAATTATTCAAAATTAGTCTCTTACAAAATATTTTCTACTCAAAATTTATTACTATAACAATTTGACATTGTAAATTATTTTTGACAATTTGCATGGCGACGAAATTTCAGAATAGTATTTAATTCAATAGTGTATAATAATATTATATTGTATAGTAATAATCTTATTATTTACTACCTAACTATCAACTATTGGCTCATAGAAACAAAAGGTATCTATTAATTAAAATCATGTTCTTTATTATAACCTCTTTTAAATGATTTTTTTTTTAATTTAATCATATTTTAATCAACATTTTTAATTTGAATTCTAATTAGTAGTTAAAACAAAAGCGTGAGTGAGACAGGCAGATTTTTCCATTACCGATGCTTTACTTTCTTGATGTTGAGTTAAATTTCCCACGAACCTGATGACAAATACATTAACATAAATCAAAAGAAAGCTAACATCAGATCGACCTTAACAAAGCATGAGTGGCTTATTCTCTAGCTTGAAAATCGTAGAAAAATCTTATTAAGAAAGGGCGTCAAAGGCAAAGACGGAGCTGTCATAGCAGCGATGACTTATGCCCGTGCCACATTATTGTCACACTTGTCGATAAAATCAAAATTACGCGCGACTACAGCGCCAATTACGTTTTCCGTTGGTAATTTCTCGAGTTGTACATTGTTTAACTTTCAAACATTAATTTTTTGACTTAAGGCATAATTTTTAAAACTAGAAAAGGTGGAAACTTAGAACAGTGGTTTTTCTATCTGGGAGAGGAATCTGACAAAAATTAAAAAGACTTAGTATTAGTAGAGAACAGTTGGATTCAAATTACTGTTGGTGCAAACTCTTGAAACTAATTTCGTGCAATTTTAATTTTTTGCTTTTTAAATACAAGTGTGACGCTAAAGTCAAGATAATTGCCTTGTCATTCATGAAATTTGGCTTTCTTTATCGATAGATGTGACTATGATGTGGCACGGGCATTAGTAAGAGCGATCCAAAGATTGTAAACGGGAAGACTCAGGGAATTGTTATTGCGAATAGTTCAACACCATCTATCTATTTTCAAGACAAAAACATCAGATTCATCAATAAAATTGAAAATTCATCGAGGATTTTGGAACAATTTCGAAAATTCCGGCATTTTACTTCCAGAAGTAGTGCCTTTTTTTATTGAATTGTGCTATGGGATGAGTACTTGACTCCCTCACGAATGCCTGGGTTTCAATTTCTCAATTTGCCTGCTGTAGATGAAAGCAGACAAATAAAATAGTAGTTTTCAAATTGAACTAGAGTCTATACTGGATTGCTCGTAAAATGTTTGCAGAAAATCCATGAAATACATTTGGTATACTTTTTTTGGGGGGGAGGGGGGATAAGAACATTATTTTATCAGCAGTAAATTTTGAGGATGCAACTGAACTAGCTTCAAAATTTACAGAAAGATTAACAATATTTTCAAATACATACTATTGGGAATTCTTACTGCTTAAAAGCCCATGGAAATTGAGTCTCTATTTTTACACTGCAACATTTTATCCCTGGTGTCACCTTGTTCAGTTTTTTTGTACAGCGTTTTCAAAAATCCGAAATTGGAAAAAAGCTCGTTAGTAGGTCATTCGTTTTAAGTATTTCTATGGAGATCAGGCACGTACGCATAAATTTGTTTCAGGGGGGGGGGGGTTAAATCCTTCAAACCCATTATTCTGTGAGAAAAATCAGAAAATTATGGGGAAAAAAAGTCGTGATATTTCGGGGGGGGGGGGTCGGAGGCCCCCCTGCGTACATCCCTGATGGAGATTCTTATAATCAATTTCACAGGGTGGATTATTTCTCTTTATCCCTCGCTCCCCGCACGAAGCTAGGCTATACATTAAATTCTTATATTAGATAAGCATATTTGGTTGTAGCTATCACAGCCGTATCCAGGGGGAGGGTTAGGGGGGGTTTGAACCCTCTCCTTTGAAATGTTAGTCCAACTCGTAAAAACGGGAAAAGTGCATATAAACAAGTTCTTGATGCACTTTTTGAAATTTGCTTTGCCCCCCCCCCCTTCACAACAGAAATCCTGGATACGGCCCTGGTAGCTAGTGGTCATTATATAGGAAAATAACGTGAGATACTAGCATGACTGAAGAAAGGTAAGATAAATTTAATAGTTTTAGCAACATCTTTCAACAGCCCTCAGGAAAACCCATTGGATTGTCGCTCACCTTACAATCAGTTATATACACGAAACTTCACTTGCACAAAAATGAAATAAAAGTTGTTATCTAAATCCTTATTAAGAGCCCAGATTCTAACGTATTAAGCTACCCTTGAACTGGCTAGCATGATTATCCAACCTTATACCCTTCTGTAGAGAGTTCAACTTCTACATACATCTACCACAGTTTGGAAAAATGAGATTTCGGGGGGGGGGGCAAATCCACATCTCCACATCTACCACAACACCATCCTGTAGAGAGTTCCACATGTGTATTCCATCTAAACATGGACACAAGATACATTTTGAGTATTCTGAGCACAGTTTATAGAATTATCCAGTAAGTTTATCGCAGATCATTTCTGGTCTTCATTCTCGGTACGAACAAAAAGCTCCTCCCACTTCTTTCTGCATTAGCGGGTTAGTCTGTTTCCGTCAATCAATGAGAAATGGTTACAAAGTGCATTATTCGTAATAGCGGGTTTCCACTTGTTTCGTGTCCAAGAGAAATCTGACTTGTCTACCCGTGAAAAGATCTAATGCCGCTTATGTTTCTATCTGCAAAAACGTTCTCTGGAGCACTCGCACCTTGGTCCGGGTTTTTATAATGGGTGAGATAGGGTATGATCATACTGCTAATTCTATAAACTGTGATTCTGAGCCTCGGCTCCCTTAAATTCTTTGTTTCAAAACAGTGATAAAACGAATTATTCCTTAAAATTAATCAAGATAAAAATAAATAAATTCCCTGATTAATAATTACCAAGTAATAATTCAAAGTAATGATCAAGTTGTAAAGGAAAAAGGTCAAGTAATGACAAAGCATCCCAGTACTATGAAAAACAAGTAAAAAAATAAAAGCAATAATACCACTAAGGAAACTTAATCACTTTTCTAAAGCAAAAATTAAATAAAAAAAATCAGTGTTTCAATAAAAGCACAGTCAAAAAAAAAAAAAAATCCAGAATAAACTCTACCAATTTTGTAAATTATAACTCAGATCAAATGAAAAAAAAAAAAATCTCAATGACAGTGACTTTGAGTCCCGACTTTGGAGCCTTGGTTTCCACTAGCATTGCAGCCATTGTAATGGCAAAACTAGTAGTCCGTAACAAGGAAAAGAAAGACTTGAGGGAAAACAAATGATTGTAATTGACTTTCTAACCGTGAATCTGGGCAAACGAATCAATTATTTGTTCTCCGTTTTGGTCTCCTAAAAAATTAATACCCCAAATCACACATAAAATTGAGAGATTAGATCTCTGTTCTTTTCAAGAGAGAAATCGGTCAGTGGAATTATTTCTGCGGTTGAACGACACGGGGAAAATCAAAGCATTGTATTAAGACAATTGGTTTCGGAACATCTCTCGCAAATATCATATGAAAAGGAGACAGCAAATATAATTGAAAAGGCTTTTCTTTTATTTTTTTATGAATAAAACAAAGAGAATTCTGAACACGTTAATTAATTTGTATAAAACAGCATAAATACACTGGCAGATCTAGGGATCCGGGCCCCCCATATGTTCCTGGCAACCTCTTATCCTGTTTTTTCCTTTGTTACTCTTTTTTTAAGAATAAATTTGTCAACTATTACCACCTTTGTCACATTAGACCCCCCAAGTTTTTGCAAATTGGCACCCTTATCATATTGGGCCTCCTCCAAAATTTTTCTCATTGGCACCCTTGTCACATTGAGCCTCCCCCAAGATTTTGTTTTAGATCCACCCCTCATAAATAGTGACACTCGTTATTTAGTAATCTAAATTTAGTGGATTCAAATGTTTGTGAATACGGCAAACAATGAATAAAATTCCAAGATTTCGGAATATTCAGTTTTTATTGCTTATTCATATTCCTATTTCGAAGTAATATAAATATTTTTATTTGTTATATACAGAGCAATAAACACATTACATATAATAATTCTTGATTTGTTAAATTAATTTTCTTACACATATGAAGATGTTTATATATGCTAATTGTACAGATTTTGCATATTCATTTAATTTTTGCCATTGAGTCTATAAGTCCAATCGTCCTACAGGACGTTTTGCCAAAATTTCTTCTCGCAAATGTCAAATTTTAGCAGTGGACAAATAAGTGGATTTTTTTTGCATATTCTCTCATGGTGGAGGCTATAGCTTCATTTCAGAAGCTATTGCTCAAATGAGCTAAAATGTGCATTTTCAGCTATCTTACTTTTAGAAAGTATATATTTAATTTTCAATTGCGCACAGTTTTGGGTTTCAAATACTTTTTGGGGTTTTAGGGGGGTAAGATGGTTCTCGCCCGTCTATAGTTATGCTTGACTTCTTTTCCTCTAACAATTTTATATATGCTAGGTTAAATACAGTAAAAAATCTTACTTTTAAAGCTCTTTAAATCTAGGTAAATCCAACCCTTATCAACTTTTGAAAGCTGTGCTATGACATTTCATTTCACTCAAGTATATCCTCTCTAGTTCACTTCCATTAAAGGACTTGGATAATGCTCACAACGCTAATACATCGCATTTCGAATAAAAGCTTTGCGTATCCACAGGGATCTTGAACCCTACTAGGATTTTATCTGATTTGAAAGCGCAAGGGAATACAAGCTTCTTTTTCGATTAAAGGGGCATGTTTCTTTCTAATGCGTCTCCAATTACATTTGATTTGTAATTTAAAATTAAAACAAGGATAAGTTCATACTGCTAGAATTTTATGGAATATTGAAGGATTTTTCCTCCCAAGGAGGAGGGGTCTGATGATTAAAAGTGAAAAATAAGTTATAAATATTATAGTATTACACATCTCATCGTGTTCAGACAATTTTTTGGGTAGGGACCTATCTTTCCAAGGAGATTTGGCGAAATTTCGTCTTATCTTCTTTATTTACTTTTTGCAACATTGAGAGTAAATGGCATTGAATGCTCTTGGTTAGGAATTGTATAAATTAATTATGTATTTATTATACATATGTCCTATACATT
Organism: Artemia sinica; assembly: GCA_027921565.1. NCBI lineage: Eukaryota > Metazoa > Arthropoda > Branchiopoda > Anostraca > Artemiidae > Artemia > Artemia sinica. The sequence continues at coordinate 19,770,878 of CM051275.1, forward strand.
ATTATATTATATATTTATAATACAATGTTACATATATATATATATATATATATATATATATATATATATATATATATATATATATATATATATATATATATATATATATATATATATACATAATATTATATGTATATGTATATATATAATATTATGTATTTATTGTATTGCAGGGTTAACAAGAGCTATAAATCCTAGGCACACAAGCAGCGTCTTTAAGCGGTGCATATGTTGGAAGGGGGGCGACGTGGATTCCTTAACCCGCCCTTGTCGTGTGTTTGAGTCTTTGCTTGTCTCATACGATTGTATTACTGTTTAATTTTTTTTTCAATAGAGAATTCTTATTAAAAATGAAATAAATAAAAAACATCCCAGTTCTGTAATTTCTTGGGGATTTTGTACATTTTATAATTCTTATTGAGAAAAATTTTTGTATTCAAATAAAAAGCGATAAAAAAAAATAAACGAGCAAAATTTACATGTATCAAAGGTTGCTATCGTCACTTTCAATTCTCTGCTATGTGTATTAGGATATAACTAGACACGTACGAACTTTTATCTTTTTTTGTTTTTGTTTTGTTTTTTTGGGGGGGAGGGTAATTCAATTAAAAAGGGCCGATATGGTAAATTTTAGGATTAGGGGGTAGGTTTCCTGTGCATGTGCCTAAATATAATTCTCCAGTTGCTTACAACACGGAGTCAAAAGAAAATTGTAAAATTCATACTTCAATTTGCGACTCGAATCCGTCCAATGCTGATTTCTTTTTCTTAAGGGTTTTAAGCAAAAGGAAGATTATATCCTAGTATACTTCAAGAGGGACTTTCTTTAATTTACACACCTGTTTTCCACGGATCAAATAAGTTTGCATTTTTATGCAAATATACTCACTTGTATCATTTATGACATGAATTTCATGTGTATATGTCTACACATGACATGTTCATTCAAGACACCTTTTAACTCCTGAAATTCCAAGGTTTTTTTTATGATTCCCCAATATATTTTTGTATCTTTTTCTGACACGTCATATTCTTTCTGTGTTTTCTAATCCTCCTCCACAAAAACTGGGGCAGCCCTGGATGTACCCTCAAAATAATTGTCCCAAATATTTGAGATTCACTAAGGAAGAGGGGACTTATAAACAGCACGGTTGTTTTGTAGTAGAAGAAAGTGAACTGTTCCGAACTATTTTCTGTGTACTCTTACGTCTAATAGCGTTCTGCACAAGTTTCCAGAGGCCCGAATGAAGCTTTGAAATAAACAATTTAGGCAAATATTTAATTTTCGAAACTCCAAGGAGATCATGTGCCATAAAAAGGGAGACTATTGCTCCAATTACCTACTACAACTTTTGAAAATCTGATTATTGTTTTGGAGTTTTTCCCTTGTTGTCAATTTAATCGGATTTTATGTTACAAATTACTACGTATGGCTAATTCAAATCCTATACCTAAATACTTGAAACAAGAGTAAAAAGCAGAACATATTCAAAACGCCTAAATTTGACCGAGTCGGAAGCTTTACCTATTACCTACCAAGGGAGTCTTATCTGCAAAGACAGGGGGTAGAGTAAGGATATGGCACTAAGAAGTTCAATAATCAGGGTTGCCACTCCTAGAGACTTATCACTATTCCTAATGATTTTTAATGTTGCCTAGTAATTTTCTTCTAGCTAGGGATTTTTGTTCTAAAACTAGTGATTTTTTCCTAAATCTAGTGATTTTATGTTCACATCAGATAGAGACCTCAGAGCGTTATCATCCAGATAATAGGCGAACCTAGTTAATCTAAAATTGCAAAAATTTTCTATACTTCCTATTTCACAAAATTTGCTCAGGTCAAATTTTTGTCTTCATATTTATGGTTTTTTTTTCTCTATAATCTATCAGTTCTAAATTAGATTTTTCTTCTGTTAAAACCTTTGAATATGGAGTGAAGGGTTGGTATGAATACATCCTCTACATCTGCAAATAGAACAAAATGGAGTCATTGAATAATAAGAAGTTATACATTAAATATGATTTTCTAAATGAAAAAAGAAATGATTGAAAAAGAAAATAGGACTTAGTACTTTTTATAATAAGATTTGTAATATAACTAGATAGATTAAATCGATTGCATTTTGATGATTGAAGTCGGTTGGGAGTAATAGGGTTGTGTACTATGGGAATTGTCTAATGGTTTTCATTTTTACTTCTAATATCTAATCGAAACTTCCATAATTCTCCAAATTCTTTTAATTGCAATTGAAACACCTAATAAGCGCAGTTAACGTCCTATTCTTTAAGTTTTTGGATTTATGTGCTAACATATCAAACTGTTTGTGGTAACGCGAACTGTAAGAATGGAATGACAATAGTAACCGAAACTCTAGAAACGGAATTTTGATATCAATCGATGTATCATCGGATTATTATGTTGATTACAAATATATAAGATTCATTGAGCTTAGTTTTACCTACGAAAAGGCTAAGAAACTGCGAAAATTTTCGTGATTTTCGGAACAGGGGGAAAACACCCACTAAAAGTCAACGAATTTTAACTAAAATCAAACACCATTAAATTCGGCGCATCAGAGAACACTACTGTAGAGATTTCAAGCCCCTATCTGAAAAAGTATTAAATTTTGTAGATTTTGCCAAAAAGAAAATCCCGGGTACGTGTTAATTTGTTGTTGTTTTTTTCCCAGGGATGACCGTATCAAAACAACGGTTCTGGAACATCAGGAGAGTGCTCATTTGAACAGAAATTGAAATTTATGGTGTCCCTTTTATTTGACCAAAAAGATCGGACGGCTACTAGCCCCCCTCCTACGTCCTTTTCCCCAAAAAATTGTTTGATCAAAAGTTTGAGATATCCATTTTGTCCAGCACAGTTGAAAGGTTTCAAAACTATACTTTTAGATTTAATATAACCCACGCAGCTCCTGAGGATAAGTCTAGGGGTGAAAGTATTGGGATGAAAGGATAATTTGCTAAGGATAATAAGGATAATGCATGATATATGAAAACCAGTTTCATAGCCACAAAAACAAGTAACGGGTGACAGAATGCATTGGACTTGTATAACTTCGACTATATATTTGCACATTAGGGGGGTGGGGTTAAGGTTAGGTTACTTTACCCCCACACGCCCTTAATTTGCAAATATATAGCCCAAATTATGTTATTATGAAAAACTAAATTATTATATTTTTATCATATTTTGGCATATTTCATACTTAACTTTACTTCTTGGGTGCTTCCTGTATAATTAACAAGTACCTCTTTTTTCAAACAGTTCGTGGTAACGAACTGTAAGTAAGGAGCGACCCGGCTCAATAGTAACTGAAACTCTAAAAAACATGACTTTGATACCAATAGATACATCAAAAGAATCAGATTTTAATGCTGATTTCAAATAAATAAGTTTAATCAAGTTTAGTCAAACCCAGCAAATGTTACGCGCCTGAGAAAATTTGCCTGATTTTCGAAAAAAGGGGAAAACTCTCCCTAAAAACTATAGAACCTTAATGAAAATCACACCATCAGATTCAGCATATCAGAGAACCCTACTGTAGGGGTTTCAAGCTCCTATCTGCAAAAAAGTGAAATTTTGTATTTTTAGCAAGAAAAAAGATCACAGATGCATGCTTAGATGCCTCATGAGCTCCGATCAGTACACCTTATATGGGCATAGAGCCACGTGGTTTATGGACTTTGTCAGTGAGAATGAAAAAACAGGAATTTTCTCACTTGAAAAACCAGGAATTTTGTCTGTTTTATGGACTTTGTCAGTGAGAATGAAAAAACAGAAAGTTTGTCACATTTATGTCTGTTTTCATGGATGGTTATGTGTGTTGATTATTTGATGGTTTTATGGATTTTGTCAGTGAGAATGGAAAAACAGGAACTTTGACACTTCCTTCTTGTTGTTGTTCAAGCCAGATGTTACGAGTTTCCGGGAAACAGTATTTGTTATTGTTGTTTCCAAGCCAAATGTTACGAGTTCCCGGGAAACAGTTAATTAATGTCCGACAGATGACGTCAAGTTAATTAATGTCTTTGCATTTCCAAAGAGAATTGTCTAGGAGAAACAGTTAGATCACACATGATGTCATGATTGATTGATTGACACGAAAGGGGAATTAATTTGTTGTTCTAAAGAGAATTGATTCACGAAAGGGAAATTAATTTGTTGTTTCTAACAAGAGAATCGTTTCCGAGCAGACGTTTTGATCTTAGCGTGCGAAAAGGTTTCCAAATAATTTGAAATAAGCCAGCGCAGGGATGCCAAACAAATGGAACATGCTGAAATTCCGTTTAGGGATAATTTTGGCGAAACCGTTTTAGCTATTTTATGGAATTATTTCGGCGAAACAGCTAGAGACATTATAAAATATGATTTTAGAAGAGATTTTGGAAGAGAATTTGAGTGTGGTCGTTATAATACACAAGTTTCAATTGGACAGTGTTGTGAGGTCCTCTACCCCAACCCCAAAGGTTCCGATCCTCCTACCCCAACCCCGAAGGAAGCGCTCGGTCCTCAAAGGCCCCTCAAGCTCCCAAAGAGTCCCAGCCCCCCAAAGGCCCTCCTCAGACCCCCAAAGGCCATCCCCGGGTCCCCCAAAGGCACATCGAGCTCCCAAAGGACCAACGGGATCCCAAAGGCCCTCCACCGGTCCCCAAATGTCCCCCAGGCCCTCAACTGCCCTCCCTGTGCCCCGAAGGAAGCCCCCCGGTCCCCAAAGGCCCCCCAAGCTCTCAAAGGGCCACCGGAGCCCCAAAGGCACACCCAGACCCCCAAAGGCCATCCCCGGGCCCCCCAAAGGCCCATCGAGCTCCCGAAGGACCAACTTGATCCCAAAGGCCCTCCACCGGTCCCCAAATGTCCCCCAAGCCCTCAACTGCCCTCCCTGTGCCCCAAAGGCCCTCCCTGTGCCCCAAAGGCCCTCCCTGTGCCCCAAAGGCCCTCCCCCGGCCCCCCAAAGGCCCCCAAGGTCTCAAAGGGCCTCCGGAGCCCCCAAAGGCCCACCCAGACCCCCAAAGGCAATCCCCGGGCCACCCGAAGGCCCTCCCCAGGCTTCCAAAGGCCCTCCCTCGGTCCCCAAAGGTCCCCCAGGCTCCCAACTGGCCCCCCGGACCCCCAAAGGCTTTCCCCCGGCACCCAAAGGTCCACCGGACTCCCAAAGGACCAATCGGCGCTCAAGGGCCCCCAGACCCCCAACGGCTCTCCCCGGGCTCCCAAAGGACCACCCAGCCCGTGCTTTAGTTTTAGTTAAAAGTATAGAATGTTTTAGCTTAGAGTCTTAACTTAGAGTTTTTGTTGAAGTTCTAGTTTAGTTTAATTTTAGTTAAGAGTTCGATGTTTTACCTTTGAATTTCAGTTGGATTTTTAGTTAGTTTAGTAGTTTGGTGTTATAGCTTAGAGTCCTAGCTTAGAGTTTAAGTTAGAGTTGAAGTTTATTTTAGTATTAGTTAAGAGCTTAGAGTTTTTAGCTTAGAGTCTTAGCTTAGAGTTTTTTTTTGTTAGAGTTCTAGTTTAGTTTAATTTTAGTTAAGAGTTTGATGTTTTACCTTTGAGTTTCAGTTAGAGTTCTAGTTTAGTTTAGTTTTAGTTAAGAGTTTAGAGTTTTTAGCTTAGAGTCATAGCTTAGAGTTTTTGTTGAAGTTCTAGTTTAGTTTAGTTTTAGTTAATAGTTTAGAGTTTTAGCTTAGAGTCTTAGCTTAGAGTTTTTTGTTGAAGTTCTAGCTTAGTTAAGAGTTTGATGTCTTACCTTTGAGTTTCAGTTAGAGTTCTAGTTTAGTTTAGTTTTAGTTAAGAGTTTAGAGTTTTTAGCTTAGAGTCATAGCTTAGAGTTTTTGTTGAAGTTCTAGTTTAGTTTAGTTTTAGTTAATAGTTTAGAGTTTTAGCTTAGAGTCTTAGCTTAGAGTTTTTTGTTGAAGTTCTAGCTTAGTTAAGAGTTTGATGTCTTACCTTTGAGTTTCAGTTAGAGTTCTAGTTTAGTTTAGTTTTAGTTAAGAGTTTAGAGTTTTAGCTTAGAGTCTTAGCTTAGAGTTTTTGTTGAAGTTCTAGTTTAGTTAAGTTTTAGTAAATAGTTTAGAGTTTTAGCTTAGAGTCTTAGCTTAGAGTTTTTGTTAGAGTTCTAGTTTAGTTTAATTTTATTTTAGAGTTTAGAGTTTTAGCTTAGTCCTAGCTTAGAGTTTTTTTGTTAGAGTTCTAGTTTAGTCTAATTTTAGTTAAGAGTTTGATTTTTTTACCTTTGAGTTTCAGTTAGAGTTTTAGTTTAATTTTAGTTAAGAGTTTGATGTAATACCTTTGAGTTTCAGTTAGAGTTCTAGTTTAGTTTAGTTATAGTTAAGAGTTTAGAGTTTTTAGCTTAGAGTCATAGCTTAGAGTTTTTGTTGAAGTTCTAGTTTAGTTTAGTTTTAGTTAATAGTTTAGAGTTTTAGCTTAGAGTCTTAGCTTAGAGTTTTTGTTAGAGTTCTAGTTTAGTTTAATTTTAGTTAAGAGTTTGATGTCTTACCTTTGAGTTTCAGTTAGAGTTCTAGTTTAGTTTAGTTTTAGTTAAGAGTTTAGAGTTTTTAGCTTAGAGTCTTAGCTTAGAGTTTTTGTTGAAGTTCTAGTTTAGTTTAGTTTTAGTAAATAGTTTAGAGTTTTAGCTTAGAGTCTTAGCTTAAAGTTTTTGTTGAAGTTCTAGTTTAGTTTAGTTTTAGTTAATAGCTTAGAGTTTTTGTTAGAGTTCTAGTTTAGTGATAGAGTTCTAGTTTAGTTTACTTTTAGCTAAGACTTCAATGTTTTACCTTAGAGTCATAGCTTAGAGTTTTTGTTAGAGTTCTAGTTTAGTTTAATTTTAGTTAAGAGTTTAGAATTTTAGCTTAGAGTCGTAGCTTAGAGTTTTTGTTATAGTTCTAGTTTATTTTAGTTTTAGTTAAGAGTTTAGAGTTTTTAGCTTAGAGTCTTAGCCTAGAGTTTTTGATAGAGTTCTAGTTTAGTTTAGTTTTAGTTAAGAGTTTGATGTTTCACCTTAGAGTCATAGCTTAGAGTTTTAGTTAGAGTTCTAGTTTAGTTTAGTTTTAGTTAAGAGTTTCGAGTTTTAGCTGAGTCTTAACTTAGAGTTTTTGTTAGAGTTCTAGTTTAGTTTAGTTTTAGTTTAGAGTTTTAGTTTAGACTTAGAGTTTCAATTAGAGTTCTAGTTTGGTTTAGTTAAAGTTACGAATTTAGAGTTTTAGCTTAGTGTCATAGCTTAGATTTTTACTTAAAGTGATAGTTTGGTTAAGTTTTAGTTAAGAGTTTCCAGTTTTAGCTGAGTCTTAGCTTAGAGTTTTTGTTAGAGTTCTTGTTTAGTTTAGTTTTAGTTAAGAGTTTAGAGTTATAGCTTAGAGTCTTAGTTTAGAGTTTTTGTTGAAGTTCTAGTTTAGTTTAGTTTTAGTTTAGAGTTTTAGCTAAGACTTAGAGTTTTTGTTAGAGTTCTAGTTTAGTTTTAGTTAAGAGTTTAGAGTTTTACCTTAGAGTCTTAGCTTAAAGTTTTTGTTAGAGTTCTAATTTAGTTTAATTTTAGTTAAGAATTTGATGTTTTTTACCTTTGAGTTTCAGTTAGAGTTCTAGTTTAGTTTACTTTTAGTTACGAGTTTAGTGTTTTACCTTAGAGTCATAGCTTAGAGTTTTAGTTAGAGTTCTAGTTTAGTTTTAGTTAAGAGTTTAGAGTTTTACCTTAGAGTCTTAGCTTAGAGTTTTTGTTAGAGTTCTAGTTTAGTTTAATTTTAGTTAAGAATTTGATGTTTTACCTTTGAGTTTCAGTTAGAGTTCTAGTTTAGTTTAGTTAAGAGTTTGGTGTTTTAGCTTAGAGTCTTAGCATAGAGTTTTGGTTAGAGTTCTAGTTTATTTTAGTTTTAGTTATGAGTTTAGAGTTTTTAGCTTAGAGTCTTAGCGTAGAGTTTATGTTGAAGTTCTAGTTTAGTTTAGTTTTAGTTAATAGTTTAGAGTTTTAGCTTAGAGACTTAGCTTAGAGTTATAGTTTTAGTTTAGTTTTAGTTAAGAGCTTAGAGTTTTAGCTTAGAGTCTTAGCTTAGAGTTTGTGATAGAGTTCTAGTTTAGTTTAGTTTTAGCTAAGACTTCGATGTTTTACCTTAGAGTCATAGCTTAGAGTTTTAGTTAGAGTTCTAGTTTAGTTTAGTTTTAGTTAAGAGTTTAGAATTTTAGCTTAGAGTCTTAGCTTAGAGTTTTTTGTTAGAGTTCTAGTTTATTTTAGTTTTAGTTAAGAGTTTAGAGTTTTTAGCTTAGAGTCTTAGCCTAGAGTTTTTGATAGAGTTCTAGTTTAGTTTAGTTTTAGTTAAGAGTTTGATGTTTTACCTTAGAGTCATAGCTTAGAGTTTTAGTTAGAGTTCTAGTTTAGTCTAGTTTTAGTTAAGAGTTTCGAGTTTTAGCTGAGTCTTAACTTAGAGTTTTTGTTAGAGTTCTAGTTTAGTTTAGTTTTAGTTTAGAGTTTTAGTTTAGACTTAGAGTTTCAATTAGAGTTCTAGTTTGGTTTAGTTAAAGTTATGAATTTAGAGTTTTAGCTTAGTGTCATAGCTTAGATTTTTACTTAAAGTGATAGTTTGGTTAAGTTTTAGTTAAGAGTTTCGAGTTTTAGCTGAGTCTTAGCTTAGAGTTTTTGTTAGAGTCCTAGTTTAGTTTAGTTTTAGTTAAGAGTTTAGAGTTTTAGCTTAGAGTCTTAGTTTAGAGTTTTTGTTGAAGTTCTAGTTTAGTTTAGTTTTAGTTTAGAGTTTTAGCTAAGACTTAGAGTTTTTGTTAGAGTTCTAGTTTAGTTTTAGTTAAGAGTTTAGAGTTTTTAGCTTAGAGTCTTAGCTTAGAGTTTTTGTTAGAGTTCTAGTTTAGTTTAATTTTAGTTAAGAATTTGATGTTTTACCTTTGAGTTTCAGTTAGAGTTCTAGTTTAGTTTACTTTTAGTTAAGAGTTTAGTGTTTTACCTTAGACTCATAGCTTAGAGTTTTAGTTAGAGTTCTAGTTTAGTTTAGTTTTAGTTAAGAGTTTAGAGTTTTACCTTAGAGTCTTAGCTTAGAGTTTTTTTGTTAGAGTTCTAGTTTAGTTCAATTTAGTTAAGAATTTGATGTTTTACCTTTGAGTTTCAGTTAGGGTTCTAGTTTAGTTTACTTTTAGTTAAGAGTTTAGTGTTTTACCCTAGAGTCTTAGCTTAGAGTTTTAGTTAGAGTTCTAGTTTAGTTTAGTTTTAGTTAAGAGTTTAGAATTTTAGCTTAGAGTCATAGCTTAGAGTTTTTGTTAGAGTTCTAGTTTATTTTAGTTTTAGTTAAGAGTTTAGAGTTTTTAGCTTAGAGTCTTAGCTTAGAGTTTTTGTTGAAGTTCTAGTTTAGTTTAGTTTTAGTTAATAGTTTAGAGTCTTAGCTTAGAGTTTTTGTTAGAGTTGAAGTTTAGTTTAGTAATAGTTAAGAGTTTAGAGTTTTTTGCTTAGAATCTTAGCTTAGAGTTTTTGTTAGAGTTGAAGTTTAGTTTAGTAATAGTTAAGAGTTTAGAGTTTTAGCTTAGAGTCTTAGCTTAGAGTTATAGTTAGAGTTAAAGTTTAGTTTAGTTAAAGTTAAGAATTTAGAGTTTTAGCTTAGTGTCATAGCTTAGATTTTTACTTAAAGTTCTAGTTTGGTTAAGTTTTAGTTAAGTGTTTAGAGTTTTAGCTGAGTCGTAGCTTAGAGTTTTTGTTAGAGTTCTAGTTTAGTTTAGTTTTAGTTAAGAGTTTAGAGTTTTACCTTAGAGTCTTAGCTTAGAGTTTTTGTTAGATTTGAAGTTTAGTTTAGTTATAATTAAGAATTTAGAGTTTTTTAGCTTAGAGTCGTAGTTTAGAGTTTTTGTTGGAGTTCTAGTTTAGTTTAGTTAAGAGTTTAGAGTTTTATCATAGAGTCATAGCTTAGAGTTTTTGTTGAAGTTGAAGTTTAGTTTAGTCACAGTTAAGAATTTAGAGTTTTTAGCTTAGAGTCTTAGCTTAGAGTTTTACTTAGAGTTCTAGTTTAGTTTAGTTTTAGTTAAGAGTTTAGAGTTATATCTTAGAGTCTTAGCTCAGAGTTTTTGTTGAAGTTCTAGTTTAGTTTAGTTAAGAGTTTAGAGTTCTACCTTAGAGTTTTAGCTTAGAGTTTTACTTAGAGTTGAAGTTTATTTTAGTTATAGTTAAGGGTTTAGAGTTTTAGCTTGGAGTCTTAGATTAGAGTTTTAGTTAGAGTTCTAGCTTAGTTTAGTTTTAGTTAAGAGTTTAGAGTTTTACCTTAAAGTCTTAGCTTAGAGTTTTAGTTAGAGTTCTAGTTTAGTTTAGTTTTAGTTAAGAGTTTTAAGTTTTACCTTAAAGTCTTAGATTAGAGTTTTAGTTAGGGTTGAATTTTCGTTTAGTTTAGTTATAGTTAAGAGTTTATAGTTTTAGCTTAGAGTCGTAGCTTGGAGTTTTAGTTAGAGTTATTGTTTAGTTTAGTTTTAGTTAAGAGTTATAGCTTAGAGGTTTAGCCTAGAATCTTAGCTTAGAGATTTAGTTAGAGTTGAAGTTTAGTCTAAACTAGCATAACCACAAAATTCCACAATATTGCATAGAAATACCAAAACCATAGGTTAGGTTAGGTTAGAGGTTAGGTTTCTCCACGTTTAAGTTAGAGGTTAGGTTTCTCCACGTTTAAGTTAGGTTAGATTAGGTTAGCTTATCATGAGCACTCAAGATAATCTAACCTAATCTAACTGGTACAAAGTCGACATGGGGGGTTAGATAGCTTTTTGCACCGCGGGACCCGGGAAGCACCGGTGGGCCCGGGAAGAACCGCGGGAAGCGCTGCGAGATTAGGTTAGGTTAAGTCAGGTTAGGTAAGTTAGGTTAGGTTAGATTAAATTAGGTTAGGTTAAGTTAGGTTAGGCTAGGTTAGCCTACGTACGCGCGCGTACGTAGGCTAACCTAGCCTAACCTAACTTAACCTAACCTAATTTAATCTAACCTAACCTAACTTACCTAACCTGACTTAACCTAACCTAATCTCGCAGCGCTTCCCGCGGTTCTTCCCGGGCCCACCGGTGCTTCCCGGGTCCCGCGGTGCAAAAAGCTATCTAACCCCCCATGTCGACTTTGTACCAGTTAGATTAGGTTAGATTATCTTGAGTGCTCATGATAAGCTAACCTAATCTAACCTAACTTAAACGTGGAGAAACCTAACCTCTAACTTAAACGTGGAGAAACCTAACCTCTAACCTAACCTAACCTATGGTTTTGGTATTTCTATGCAATATTGTGGAATTTTGTGGTTATGCTAGTTTAGACTAAACTTCAACTCTAACTAAATCTCTAAGCTAAGATTCTAGGCTAAACCTCTAAGCTATAACTCTTAACTAAAACTAAACTAAACAATAACTCTAACTAAAACTCCAAGCTACGACTCTAAGCTAAAACTATAAACTCTTAACTATAACTAAACTAAACGAAAATTCAACCCTAACTAAAACTCTAATCTAAGACTTTAAGGTAAAACTTAAAACTCTTAACTAAAACTAAACTAAACTAGAACTCTAACTAAAACTCTAAGCTAAGACTTTAAGGTAAAACTCTAAACTCTTAACTAAAACTAAACTAAGCTAGAACTCTAACTAAAACTCTAATCTAAGACTCCAAGCTAAAACTCTAAACCCTTAACTATAACTAAAATAAACTTCAACTCTAAGTAAAACTCTAAGCTAAACTCTAAGGTAGAACTCTAAACTCTTAACTAAACTAAACTAGAACTTCAACAAAAACTCTGAGCTAAGACTCTAAGATATAACTCTAAACTCTTAACTAAAACTAAACTAAACTAGAACTCTAAGTAAAACTCTAAGCTAAGACTCTAAGCTAAAAACTCTAAATTCTTAACTGTGACTAAACTAAACTTCAACTTCAACAAAAACTCTAAGCTATGACTCTATGATAAAACTCTAAACTCTTAACTAAACTAAACTAGAACTCCAACAAAAACTCTAAACTACGACTCTAAGCTAAAAACTCTAAATTCTTAATTATAACTAAACTAAACTTCAAATCTAACAAAAACTCTAAGCTAAGACTCTAAGGTAAAACTCTAAACTCTTAACTAAAACTAAACTAAACTAGAACTCTAACAAAAACTCTAAGCTACGACTCAGCTAAAACTCTAAACACTTAACTAAAACTTAACCAAACTAGAACTTTAAGTAAAAATCTAAGCTATGACACTAAGCTAAAACTCTAAATTCTTAACTTTAACTAAACTAAACTTTAACTCTAACTATAACTCTAAGCTAAGACTCTAAGCTAAAACTCTAAACTCTTAACTATTACTAAACTAAACTTCAACTCTAACAAAAACTCTAAGCTAAGATTCTAAGCAAAAAACTCTAAACTCTTAACTATTACTAAACTAAACTTCAACTCTAACAAAAACTCTAAGCTAAGACTCTAAACTATTAACTAAAACTAAACTAAACTAGAACTTCAACAAAAACTCTAAGCTAAGACTCTAAGCTAAAAACTCTAAACTCTTAACTAAAACTAAAATAAACTAGAACTCTAACAAAAACTCTAAGCTATGACTCTAAGCTAAAATTCTAAACTCTTAACTAAAACTAAACTAAACTAGAACTCTAACTAAAACTCTAAGCTAAGACTCTAGGGTAAAACACTAAACTCTTAACTAAAAGTAAACTAAACTAGAACCCTAACTGAAACTCAAAGGTAAAACATCAAATTCTTAACTAAATTGAACTAAACTAGAACTCTAACAAAAAAACTCTAAGCTAAGACTCTAAGGTAAAACTCTAAACTCTTAACTAAAACTAAACTAAACTAGAACTCTAACTAAAACTCTAAGCTATGAGTCTAAGGTAAAACACTAAACTCTTAACTAAAAGTAAACTAAACTAGAACTCTAACTGAAACTCAAAGGTAAAACATCAAATTCTTAACTAAAATTAAACTAAACTAGAACTCTAACAAAAACTTTAAGCTAAGACTCTAAGGTAAAACTCTAAACTCTTAACTAAAACTAAACTAGAACTCTAACAAAAACTCTAAGTCTTAGCTAAAACTCTAAACTAAAACTAAACTAAACTAGAACTTCAACAAAAACTCTAAACTAAGACTCTAAGCTAAAACTCTAAACTCTTAACTAAAACTAAACTAAACTAGGACTCTAACAAAAACTCTAAGCTAAGACTCAGCTAAAACTCGAAACTCTTAACTAAAACTTAACCAAACTATCACTTTAAGTAAAAATCTAAGCTATGACACTAAGCTAAAACTCTAAATTCATAACTTTAACTAAACCAAACTAGAACTCTAATTGAAACTCTAAGTCTAAACTAAAACTCTAAACTAAAACTAAACTAAACTAGAACTCTAACAAAAACTCTAAGTTAAGACTCAGCTAAAACTCGAAACTCTTAACTAAAACTAGACTAAACTAGAACTCTAACTAAAACTCTAAGCTATGACTCTAAGGTAAAACATCAAACTCTTAACTAAAACTAAACTAAACTAGAACTCTATCAAAAACTCTAGGCTAAGACTCTAAGCTAAAAACTCTAAACTCTTAACTAAAACTAAAATAAACTAGAACTCTAACAAAAAACTCTAAGCTAAGACTCTAAGCTAAAATTCTAAACTCTTAACTAAAACTAAACTAAACTAGAACTCTAACTAAAACTCTAAGCTATGACTCTAAGGTAAAACATCGAAGTCTTAGCTAAAACTAAACTAAACTAGAACTCTATCACAAACTCTAAGCTAAGACTCTAAGCTAAAACTCTAAGCTCTTAACTAAAACTAAACTAAAACTATAACTCTAAGCTAAGTCTCTAAGCTAAAACTCTAAACTATTAACTAAAACTAAACTAAACTAGAACTTCAACATAAACTCTACGCTAAGACTCTAAGCTAAAAACTCTAAACTCATAACTAAAACTAAAATAAACTAGAACTCTAACCAAAACTCTATGCTAAGACTCTAAGCTAAAACACCAAACTCTTAACTAAACTAAACTAGAACTCTAACTGAAACTCAAAGGTAAAACATCAAATTCTTAACTAAAATTAAACTAAACTAGAACTCTAACAAAACTCTAAGCTAAGACTCTAAGGTAAAACTCTAAACTCTTAACTAAAACTAAACTAGAACTCTAACTAAAACTCTAAGCTATGACTCTAAGGTAAAACACTAAACTCTTAACTAAAAGTAAACTAAACTAGAACTCTAACTGAAACTCAAAGGTAAAAACATCAAATTCTTAACTAAAATTAAACTAAATTAGAACTCTAACAAAAACTTTAAGCTAAGACTCTAAGGTAAAACTCTAAACTCTTAACTAAAACTAAACTAGAACTCTAACAAAAACTCTAAGTCTTAGCTAAAACTCTAAACTAAAACTAAACTAAACTAGAACTTCAACAAAAACTCTAAACTAAGACTCTAAGCTATAACTCTAAACTCTTAACTAAAACTAAACTAAACAAGAACTCTAACAAAAACTCTAAGCTAAGACTCAGCTAAAACTGGAAACTCTTAACTAAAACTTAACCAAACTATCACTTTAAGTAAAAATCTAAGCTATGACACTAAGCTAAAACTCTAAATTCGTAACTTTAACTAAACCAAACTAGAACTCTAATTGAAACTCTAAGTCTAAACTAAAACTCTAAACTAAAACTAAACTAAACTAGAACTCTAACAAAAACTCTAAGTTAAGACTCAGCTAAAACTCGAAACTCTTAACTAAAACTAAACTAAACTAGAACTCTAACTAAAACTCTAAGCTATGACTCTAAGGTGAAACATCAAACTCTTAACTAAAACTAAACTAAACTAGAACTCTATCAAAAACTCTAGGCTAAGACTCTAAGCTAAAAACTCTAAACTCTTAACTAAAACTAAAATAAACTAGAACTATAACAAAAACTCTAAGCTACGACTCTAAGCTAAAATTCTAAACTCTTAACTAAAATTAAACTAAACTAGAACTCTAACAAAAACTCTAAGCTATGACTCTAAGGTAAAACATTGAAGTCTTAGCTAAAAGTAAACTAAACTAGAACTCTATCACAAACTCTAAGCTAAGACTCTAAGCTAAAAAACTCTAAACTCTTAAATAAAATTAAACTAAACTAGAACTCTAACAAAAACTCTAAGCTATTAACTAAAACTAAACTAAACTAGAACTTCAACAAAAACTTTAAGCTAAGACTCTAAGCTAAAACTCTAAACTATTTACTAAAACTAAACTAAACTAGAACTTCAACAAAAACTCTAAGCTAAGACTCTAAGCTAAAAACTCTAAACTCTTAACTAAAACTAAACTAAACTAGAACTCTAACTGAAACTCAAAGGTAAGACATCAAACTCTTAACTAAAATTAAACTAAACTAGAACTCTAACAAAAACTCTAAGCTAAGACTCTAAGCTAAAACTCTAAACTATTAACTAAAACTAAACTAAACTAGAACTTCAACAAAAACTCTAAGCTATGACTCTAAGCTAAAAACTCTAAACTCTTAACTATAACTAAACTAAACTAGAACTCTAACTGAAACTCAAAGGTATTACATCAAACTCTTAACTAAAATTAAACTAAAACTCTAACTGAAACTCAAAGGTAAAAAAATCAAACTCTTAACTAAAATTAGACTAAACTAGAACTCTAACAAAAAAACTCTAAGCTAGGACTAAGCTAAAACTCTAAACTCTAAAATAAAATTAAACTAAACTAGAACTCTAACAAAAACTCTAAGCTAAGACTCTAAGCTAAAACTCTAAACTATTTACTAAAACTTAACTAAACTAGAACTTCAACAAAAACTCTAAGCTAAGACTCTAAGCTAAAACTCTAAACTCTTAACTAAAACTAAACTAAACTAGAACTCTAACTGAAACTCAAAGGTAAGACATCAAACTCTTAACTAAGCTAGAACTTCAACAAAAAACTCTAAGCTAAGACTCTAAGCTAAAACTCTAAACTATTAACTAAAACTAAACTAAACTAGAACTTCAACAAAAACTCTAAGCTATGACTCTAAGCTAAAAACTCTAAACTCTTAACTAAAACTAAACTAAACTAGAACTCTAACTGAAACTCAAAGGTAAGACATCAAACTCTTAACTAAGCTAGAACTTCAACAAAAAACTCTAAGCTAAGACTCTAAGCTAAAACTCTAAACTATTAACTAAAACTAAACTAAACTAGAACTTCAACAAAAACTCTAAGCTATGACTCTAAGCTAAAAACTCTAAACTCTTAACTAAAACTAAACTAAACTAGAACTCTAACTGAAACTCAAAGGTAAAACATCAAACTCTTAACTAAAATTAAACTAAACTAGAACTCTAACAAAAAAAAACTCTAAGCTAAGACTCTAAGCTAAAAACTCTAAGCTCTTAACTAATACTAAAATAAACTTCAACTCTAACTTAAACTCTAAGCTAGGACTCTAAGCTAAAACACCAAACTACTAAACTAACTAAAAATCCAACTGAAATTCAAAGGTAAAACATCGAACTCTTAACTAAAATTAAACTAAACTAGAACTTCAACAAAAACTCTAAGTTAAGATTCTAAGCTAAAACATTCTATACTTTTAACTAAAACTAAAGCCCGGGCTGGGTGGTCCTTTGGGAGCCCGGGGAGAGCCGTTGGGGGTCTGGGGGCCCTTGAGCGCCGATTGGTCCTTTGGGAGTCCGGTGGACCTTTGGGTGCCGGGGGAAGGCCTTTGGGGGTCCGGGGGGCCAGTTGGGAGCCTGGGGGACCTTTGGGGCCCGAGGGAGGGCCTTTGGAAGCCTGGGGAGGGTCTTCGGGTGGCCCGGGGATTGCCTTTGGGGGTCTGGGTGGGCCTTTGGGGGCTCCGGAGGCCCTTTGAGACCTTGGGGGCCTTTGGGGGGCCGGGGGAGGGCCTTTGGGGCACAGGGAGGGCCTTTGGAGCACAGGGAGGGCCTTTGGGGCACAGGGAGGGCAGTTGAGGGCTTGGGGACTTGGGGACCGGTGGAGGGCCTTTGGGATCAAGTTGGTCCTTCGGGAGCTCGATGGGCCTTTGGGGGGCCCGGGGATGGCCTTTGGGGGTCTGGGTGTGCCTTTGGGGGCTCCGGTGGCCCTTTGAGAGCTTGGGGGGGCCTTTGGGGACCGGGGGGCTTCCTTCGGGGCACAGGGAGGGCAGTTGAGGGCCTGGGGGACATTTGGGGACCGTTGGAGGGCCTTTGGGATCCGGTTGGTCCTTCGGGAGCTCGATGGTGCCTTTGGGGACCCTGGGGATGGCCTTTGGGGGTCTGAGGAGGGCCTTTGGGGGGCTGGGACTCTTTGGAGCTTGGGGGCCTTTGAGGACCGAGCGCTTCCTTCGGGGTTGTGGTAGGAGGATCGGAACCTTTGGGGTTGGGGTAGAGGACCTCACAACACTGTCCAATTGAAACTTGTGTATTATAACGACCACACTCAAATTCTCTTCCAAAATCTCTTCTAAAATCATATTTTATAATGTCTCTAGCTGTTTCGCCGAAATAATTCCATAAAATAGCTAAAACGGTTTCGCCAAAATTATCCCTAAACGGAATTTCAGCATGTTCCATTTGTTTGGCATCCCTGCGCTGGCTTATTTCAAATTATTTGGAAACCTTTTCGCACGCTAAGATCAAAACTTCTGCTCGGAAACGATTCTCTTGTTAGAAACAACAAATTAATTTCCCTTTCGTGAATCAATTCTCTTTAGAACAACAAATTAATTCCCCTTTCGTGTCAATCAATCAATCATGACATCATGTGTGATCTAACTGTTTCTCCTAGACAATTCTCTTTGGAAATGCAAAGACATTAATTAACTTGACGTCATCTGTCGGACATTAATTAACTGTTTCCCGGGAACTCGTAACATTTGGCTTGGAAACAACAATAACAAATACTGTTTCCCGGAAACTCGTAACATCTGGCTTGAACAACAACAAGAAGGAAGTGTCAAAGTTCCTGTTTTTCCATTCTCACTGACAAAATCCATAAAACCATCAAATAATCAACACACATAACCATCCATGAAAACAGACATAAATGTGACAAACTTTCTGTTTTTTCATTCTCACTGACAAAGTCCATAAAACAGACAAAATTCCTGGTTTTTCAAGTGAGAAAATTCCTGTTTTTTCATTCTCACTGACAAAGTCCATAAACCACGTGGCTCTATGCCCATATAAGGTGTACTGATCGGAGCTCATGAGGCATCTCTACTGATGCATGCTTATTTGTTTTTTTCCCAGGGGTGATCGTATCGACCCAGTGGTCCTAGAATATCGTGGGAGGTATCATTCGAACGGAAATTAAAAGTTCTAGGGCCCTTTTTAAGGGACCAAAAAAATGGAGGGCAATCTGACCCCCTCCCACGCTCATTTTTTCCCAAAGTCACCCGATCAAAATTTTGAGATAACCATTTTGTTCAGCATGGTCGAAAATATAATAAATATGTCTTTTAGAATGACTTAATCCCCCAAAGTCCCCGTGGAGAGGGCTGAAAGTTATGAACTATACCCAATGTTTACATATAGTATTGGTTATTGAGAAGTATACAGACGTTTTCAGGGAGGATTTTCTGGTAGCGGGGGGGGGGGGCGTCGGGGGTTATGCGGGAGTATCTTTTCATGGGGTAAGGGACATTGCTGTGAAGAAGGCGCCAGATTTCCCAGCATTATTTAATACAGCGATCAGAAATTAAATAAGAAAAAAAAGCTTTTCAACTGAAAGTAAGGAGTAACATCAAAACTTAAGACGAACAGAAATTATTACTTATATGATTGGGGTCGCCCCCTAGTCAATACCTCGCTCTTTAAGCCAAAGATTTTTTAGTACTTTCATAAGATCTATTTATTCTAATTAACGGTGTTTGTGATTAAGGGGTCATTAAAAAAAAAAAAAAAATTGGAACAAAATTCTAACTTTAGCGTAAAGAGCGAGGTATTGACTAGGGGGCAAACCCCCTATTATATGTATTAAAAATACATGAATATAGAAGTTCGTTACGTAAGTTAATTCGTAAGTAATGTATATTTATTACTAATAAAAACGTTCGTAAATAAAATTAAACAACTTTCGAGAAAGCCATTTAACCAAATAAAAGTAAAATTAGTATGCAGATTTTGTTTTAATTTTTCATGTCCCATGAGGCAAAATGAAAACCTGCATTAATTCAAAAACGTTCAAAAATAAAATAAAAAAAAAGTTTTTTTAACTGAAAGTAAGGAGCAAAATTAAAACGTAAAACGAACAGAAATTATTCCGTATATGAAAGGGGTTGTCCCCTCCTCAATGCCTTGTTCTTTAAGCTGAAGTTTGACTCTTTATCACAACTCTATTTTTTTAAACAATAAAAAACATTAGCGTAAAGAGCAAGGCGTTGAGGAGGGAACAGCCCCTTTCATATACGGAATAATTTCCGTTCGTTTTAAGTTTTAATGATGCTCCTTACTTTCAGTTAAAAAAAAACTTGTTTTTTTTATTTAATTTATTACAGAAGCAATAAGACCGATGCTTATCGAAATTTGTGAAGGGTGCGACAAATTTTTCCATGAAAATATAAAAAGACCATTTTCAAAATTGTCAATGGTGTCCCAGTAATTATACTAGCTTAACTAGAGTAAAAAGAAAATAGTTTCTATAGTTTTTGGGGTAAAACTGAGGTTTTGAATCATCAAGGAAAAAACATTAAAAGAAAAAACAAATATTTTGATTAGATCACCGATAACCAGTTTTCAGTGATCGGCGTATAAGCCAAGGGTACCAATTCTGGAAAATACAGGGAGGAAGTAAGCATTTTGTTCTATTCTTTGCATAAAGATGCAAAAAGGCATTTTTCAAAATTTCAAGGGTAATTTTCACTTGAGAAAAAACAAAATGTCAATCTAAATGTATTTTTCCATGTTACCCCCCTTCCTGTAGGTGCGCCTGTCTAGAATAAGGCAAAGAAACATAACAATTATTAATTACAATGATAAAGAGTATTATAATTCTAGTGATTTATGTGCTCATTTAGAGATTTTTTTTTAAGTCTAGTGATTTTTGTTTCACCGGATGACAACCCTACCGATAATAAAGATATCAATAGATTATTGAGCAGTATATATTTGATCCGGAAAAAACTTACGAATTATAAATGAAGATACCGAAACGACAGATCTAAGAACTCAAGGGTCACGATAGAATATTGATTAAGAAAATTAAAAATAAGATTAATTTAAAAATAACAAGCAAAAATAGTAAAATTAATCAAAAAGAACATCAATTCTGGGGTGGTTTTTAGGTGTTACAATGAGTTTGGAAGAATAGGGTCTTAGGACTACGGTTTGGATATAATTAAATAAAAAAAAACAAGTTTTTTTGACTGAAAGTAAGGAACGACGTTAAAACTTAAAACGAACAGAAATTATTCCGTATATGAAAGGGGCTGTCCCCTCCTCAACGCCTCGCTCTTTACGGTAAAGTTTTTCATTGTTTAAAAAAAATAGAGTTGTGAGAAAGTCAAACTTTAGCGTAAAGAGTGAGGCGTTGAGGAGGGGACAGACTCTTTCATATACGGAATAATTTCTGTTCGCTTTAAGTTTTAACGTCGTTCCTTACTTTCAGATAAAAAAACTTGTATTTTTTATTTAATTTTTGAACGTTTTTGAATTAATGCAGGTTTTGATTTTGGCTCGCCGTACATGAATAATTAAAAAAATTGAATAGTAATTTTACTTTTATTTGGTTAAATGGCTTTCTCGAAACCTGTTTAATTTTATTTACGAACGTTTTTATTAGTAATAAATATACGTAACTTACGAATTAACTTACGTAACGAACCTCTATATTCTTATATTTTTAATACGTATATTAGAGAGTTCGCCCCCCTAGTCAATACCTTGCTCTTTAAGCTAAAGTTCGAATTTTGTTCCAATTCTTTAAAAATGACCCCTTAATCACAAATGCCGTTAATTAGAATAAATAGCTCTTATGAAAGTACTAATAATATTTGGCTTAAAGAGCGAGGTATTGACTAGGGGATGAACCCAATCATATACGTTATGTTTTCTGTCGTTTTAGGTTTTGATGTTGCTCCTTACTTTCAGTTAAAAAACTTGTTTTTTATATATAATTTCTGATCTTTTTTTAAATAATGCTGGGAAATCCGGCGCCCCCTTCATAGCAATGTCCCTTCTCCCATGAAAACTTCCTTCATGGTAAGATCCTCCCACATAACCCCCGACCCACTCCCCCCCCCCACTACCAGAAAAAATCCCCTCTGAAAACGTCTGTATACTTCCCAGTAACCATACTATATGCTAACATTGGGTAAAGTTCATAAGTTTCAGCCCTCCCCCGGGATACTTTGGGGGTTTAAGTCATCCTAAAAGACATAGTTATCATATTTTCGACCATGCTGAACAAAATGGCTATCTCAAAATTTTGATTGGGTGACTTTGGGAAAAATTGAGCGTGGGAGGGGGCCAAGTTGCCCTCCATTTTTTTTGGTCACTTAAAAAGGGCACTAGAACTTTTAATTTTCGTCTGAATTAGCCCTTCCATGATATTCTAGGACCACTGGGTCGATACGATCACCCCTGGGGAAAAAAAACAAACAAACAAATAAACACGCATCCGTGATCTTTTTTCTGGCAAAAAATGCAAAATTCCACATTTTTGTAGATAGGAGCTTGAAACCTCCGCAGTAGGGTTCTCTTATGCACTTAATATGATGGTGTTATTTTCATTAGGGTTCTTTAACTTTTAGAGGGGTCGTTTCCCCTTTTTTCTAAAATCAGCCAAATTTTCTCAGGCAAGTAACTTTTGATAGGTATGACTAAACTTGATGAAACTTATATATTTGAAATCTGCATTAAAATCTGATTCTTTTGATGTATCTATTGGTATCAAAATTCCGTTTTCTGCAGTTTCGGTTACCATTGAGCCGGGTCGCTCCTTACTTACAGTTCGTTACCACGAACTGTTTGATACTGAATATGCCGCATATACAATACTGCGTAATTATTAAGAGGTCACGTTTATCAAAAGAATGATACATAATGCCAAAATGCGTGCTTTCTGGCAGCTCAGTGTGTGAAAAAAGCTAGAGGACTCCTCAAATGACTCCACAACAAACTCCTCAAATGAGGCGAGAAAAAGTATTAAGGAAAAATTAAAAGAACTAAGCACTTCATGAAAGGAAGAAAAGAGGGGAGGTCTGAGCAGGAGGAATCGGAGGAGGAGTGTCTATAGCTGTTATAGGCTAGAATGGCTCGCTAGTCTGATGAGCTATCAGTGGTAATAATAGTAGCGTTTCGCTAGTCATCTTCTATATATCTCAATTTTTAATTTAACTTGCTATAAGACGCGGTCTTACACTGCCTTGAAGTCCCAACTTTACTCTGTTTTTCTTTATCAATGTTTAAGCTTCTTTTGAAGTATTTATTTTTAATCCAATAAATTATGTCAAATTTTTTAATCGGTGTTTTATCATTAGACCCATGATTTCTTAGATCTTTCTTTTCGGTATCTTCATTTGTAATTCGTACGTTTTTTTCCGGATCACATATATACTACCCAACAATCCGTTGATAAATCTATTATCGGATTTCTTAACGCCTAGTTGCATTTAAGTGCTATTTCATTCAGAATACCCAATCACCTTTAATTTGAAACTTTGAATAGAGCCTCCCTGAATGGCTCGTTTAATACAATCTTTATGAGAAGATTCTGGATTAAATTTCCGCTCTAGTGAGCACTTCTTGGTGTTAAACCGGAGTCCTTTTCTGAATTAGTTTTTGAAAGAGAGTAGAAACTTTTCACTGAACACCTTTGATATTTAAACTTGGTACTCAAGTATTACACGTACTCTTTTATATACTGTATATGGAATGTCAAACTGGAGACGCTACAGATACCGGGACAGATACCGTTTACGATATTTAAACTGTTGTTCTGGGGGTTTAGGGGGGAGGCACATAGGATAGGTTAGGTTACGTATTTAATATATGGTATGCTTTACCCACCACCCCACCCCCCTAATGTGCAAATATATAGCCCAAATTTGTTTCTAAACTATTATACATTCATCTTATTTTATTTTATTTCGTTAGCATTAACCAAACTTAACTTCTTTTGCAGTAAGAGTACGTTTAAAAATAAAAGAGTACGTTTAATACGCATAACAAGTACCTTAAACTTTTAGTCGAAACTAATATAGTACGCATACCTTGGGGAGATGGAAAGCTTTTGGTCGAAACTAACTTAATGCACAGAGCTTCGACCCCCTTGTGCCCCTGCATAAGGGGCCATGGGGAAGAAATGAATCACGCTATGACAAACTCATAATTTGAGAGAAAATAAAAAGAGCTTATCCTAAAAACCCATTCTTTAGGTTTTACACCCCTTCTTTCTAAAAAATGAGAAAAAATTACTGGCCCAACCACTAAAAACCGAACCTATATGAACTTGTGTAAAAACGTACAGTGGCGGTTACCTAAGGGAGACTTGGGTGACTGTACTCCAAATAATATCACAGTAATATAAGAAAAAATATAAAATACACAGTAATATAAGAAAAAATTGTTTTAGATAATAAAAGAAAATTCTTATATTTTTATACTTTTTATAATCAACGGTAGAAACACTAAAATTAAGCAATTTAAGTGATCGTTAAAAGCGACGTAAAAACTTAAAACAAACAGAAACTATATTCAATTTACCTGCGCAAAGCAAAGTATTGCTACAACCTTAGATCAGCTTCGTCGACGAAGTCGTTGCAAGAGCAACACTTTATTTCTTGCCATAGATTAAATGCTGTAGGTACCAAACTTGTAAAACTTTTAATTTTTTTAACACGGTTTTTTTTTCTTGAAGATTAATATAGCTTCCCATAAAAACGAAAGAAAAATAAAGAGTCATACTAAAACTGATGATGAACATAAATATAGTGAAATAGTATGACCAAACCTAGCTTAAAATGACCAGAAATAGATGCCGAAGAATATTTAAAACCTAAAAAGAGAAGAAATTAAAATGGATAATCACATCAAACATAAAGATAACAGGTAATGATATAGATGAATAATATCTTACTTCCTTTTTTAACTGGCTAGAATTATCCTCGTTTTTCTTCTTCACAATTTTATTTTATTTTGTCAATTGTTACTTTATTTCTGCTTGTCTTAAGTTTTAATATGAGTCATACATTTTCTTTGAAAAGCTTTTTTATAGGAAGTATTTTGTCTTTAAATTAATTTCTGTTCGTTTTTGATTTCCAAAGTTCGATAATTGGCTAATATTACGAATATTTTTCAACTGTTTCAGGTTTTTGGCTTAAGATTTAAAATGTCTGATTCCATTTTAAATTCAAGTTGCATAAGCTGATATTAGCATTGTCTTTATTTGTATTAAAAATAATGTTTGCATAATTTTTTGTTCAAACTGAAACTATGGTTTGGAATTGTCCTTGAACTAAGATTTTATTCAACAGCAATGTTAAGATACTCAAAAGGATCCTTCCAGGTTAATGTTCTAAAGATTGTCAATGAAGGAAAATGGAAAAACAGAATAAATACATATCCCTAAGCTCTATCGCTTAGACATCCCTAAGCTCTCTTTCTGACTCTTTAAACTCCTTTATTTGTTACTTTGACGCAAGGCCGTACCAACGGTTTTTTTTCTGAGGGGATTTTACTCAAAGGTTTTTTTTTGGGGGGGGAGGGGTACACTTAAAAACGCATACAAAATTTGTTTATATCCATTTTTGTTACGTTTTTATGAGTTACACAAACATTTCGGGGTTGGGGGTTCCAGACCCCTTAACCCCCCTCCCCTCTGGGTACGGCCTTGTTGTTTGACGTGAGACACGTCCAATTGACAACAGGGATACACACATTGTTCTTTGATCGATTAAGCTCAACATCCCCTTAGCGTTATCTGAGAGTTTCATTTAATACTCTTAACTGTTCCTGAGATGTTGCAGATAAGTCATTTAGACGACAGCCTGGATACTCTTGTTGTCCTTTGATTTAGTTAAGTATCCCAATCGAGATTTCCTGAAAGTTTCAACTTAATGGTCTTAGCCACTTCTGAGATATTAGAGATACGCTCTTTTGAAAACCGGGATGCACATAGTGCCTTTAAGTTCAACGACCCCATCAACATTTTCTGGAGTTTCAACTTAAGACCCTTAAGTGTTCTCGAGATAATGCAGATATGCCCTTTCGACAACCCAGATACACCTAGTGTCTTAAGCCCTTTAAGTCAATGAAATATCACCAAGAATTTGCAAACAATAGAATAAATGATGGATCTTAGACTAATAGACTAGTTTCCTTCGTCTGGATAAAAGTACTTTACGTTAATTGGCACCTTTCCAAGACACTTGTCAAGGCCATCCCCTAGGGCACTCTTGAGGTTGAACAAACTTTATCAAGGCCATCCCCTATTGAGGTTCAACGAACTTTATCAAGTCCATCCCCTATTGAGGTTGAAAGAACTTTATCAAGGCTATTCCCTAAGGCACTCTTGAGGTTGAACGAACTTTAGTTGCGCAATGATATAGCCCTAAGGCGCTTTAGAGCAGCAATGAACTTTGAACAAACCCGGTCAATGCAGTTTTATCTTTCTTGACGTTATTGTGAAACAGATTGCATAATGTTCGCTAAAGATTTTCTGATGATTTCAGAAATATTTGACTGGTGTAGTTTTGATGCTATTACGAAACAGATCATTAAGTGAATTTAAAGTGGGATTTTAAATGTTTCATATTAAATGGCGCCAAGAACAGAATTTTAGAATAAAATCCTTAGAAATCTAGAACAATATCTAGAAATCAAGTAGTGAGGGGATAATTGATTTGACAACGCTCATAGGGGGTGGGCTATACTATTGGAGTTACTACAAATACTTCTTAAAAAATAAAAAATACATTTTGTGCTCTGTTTTACACAAAAGAATTCGATGAAAAGAAATCAAGTAGCGAGGGGGTTACGGATTTGGCGATGCTCATAATGGGTATACTATTGGAGCATCTACAAAAAGTCATTTACATTTTAGGTGATGATACGATAACCCTTAGTCATCAATGACTCAACCTCCAAAGGCCCCGATGCCCATCCCCTCCCAAATTTTTACTCCCCCCCCCCTTTTTTTGTACTTTTTAAGTCTATTTTTTCAACTTTTATTTTTATATTTATTTAACATAGAAGTTTTTGACGATGCACATAGTGGGTATACTATTCGAGCTAGTACAAAAAGTCGTATACATTTTAGGCGTGGATACAACAGCCCTTAGTCATCAATAACTTAACCTCCAAAGGCCCCTATGCCCCTCCAACATTTTTACCACCCACTCTAACTTTTTACCCCCCCCCCCCCATTTTCTATACTTTTTGAAGTCTATTTTTTTAGCTTTTATTTTTTATAAATTATTTGACATAAAAGTTTTTTGACAATGCACATAATGGGTATACTATAGGAGCTACAACAAAAAGTCGTATACATTTTAGGCCATTATACGACAGCCCTTAGTCATCAATGACTCAAACTCCAAAGACCCCAATTCCCCTCCCCCCAGCATTTCACCCCCTCCCATTTTATGCTTTTTGAACTTTTATTTTTTATTTTTCATATTTATGAAGTCAGCTGGGACATACAGGCATAGAGAGAGAGAGAGAGAGACAAATATATTTACAAACAGATATTCGGACAAAAAATCAAGCAATTCGTGGTAACGAACTGTAAGTAGGGAGCGACCCGGCTCAATGGTAACCGAAACTCTAAAAACTGGAATTTTGATACCAATAGATACATCAAAAGAATTAGATTTTAATGCTGATTTCAAATATATAGGTTTTATCAAATTTAGTCTAACCCATCAAAAGTTAAGCGCCTGAGAAAATTTTGCTGATTTTAGAAAAAAGGGGGAAAGACCCCCTAAGAGTTATAGAACCTAAATGAAAATCACACCATCATATTCAGCGTATAAGAGAACCCTATTGTTCAAGCACCTATCTACAAAAATGTGGAATTTTGCATTTTTTGCCAGAAGAAAGATCATGGATGTGTGTTTATTTGTTTTGTTTTTTCCCCAGGGGTGATCGTATCGACCCAGTGGTCCTAGAATATCGTGGGAGGGCTCATTGGAAGGGAAATTAAAAGCTCTAGTGCACTTTTTAAGTGACCAAAAAATGGAGGGCAACTAAGCCCCCTCCCACACTCATTTTTTTCCCAAAGTCACCCGATCAAAATTTTGAGATGGCCATTTTGTTCAGCATGGTCGAAGACATGATAACTATGTCTTTTAGGATGACTTAATCACCCGAACTCCCTGGGGGGAGGGCTGAAAGTTATGAACTTTACCCAATGTTAACATATAGTATTGGTTATTGGGAAGTATACAGACGTTTTCAGGGGGATTTTTTCTGGTGGGTGGTAGGGGGGTCGAGGGTTATATATCTTTCAATGAAGGAAGTTTTCATGGTGGAATGGACATTGCTATGAAGGGGGTGCCAGATTTCCTGTCATTAGTAAAGAAAAAGATCAGAAATTAAATATAAAAAAACAAGTTTTTAACTGAAAGTAAGGAACACCATCAAACTTAAGACGAACAGAAAATATTGCGTATATGATTGGGTTCACCCCCTAGTCAATACCTTTCTCTTTAAGCCGAAGATTTTTTAGTACTTTCATAAGAGCTATTTATTTTATTTAACGGCCTTTGTGATTAAGGGGTCATTTCTAAAGAATTGGAACAAAATTCGAACTTTACCTTAAAGAGTAATGTATTGACTAGGGGGCGAACCAGTAATATACGTATTAAAAATCTATGAATATAGAAGTTCGTTACGTAAGTTAATTCGTAAGTTACGTATATTTACTACTAATAAAAACGTTCGTAAATAAAATTAAACAAGTTTCGAGAAAGCCATTTAACCAAATAAAAGTAAAATTAATATGCAAATTTTGTTTTAATTATTTATGTACGGTGAGCCAAAATCAAAACCTGCATTAATTAAAAACATTCAAAAATTAAATAAAAAAGCAAGTTTTTTTAACTGAAAGTATGGAACGACGTTAAAACCTAAAACGAACAGAAATTATTTCGTATATAAAAGGGCCTGTCCCCTCTTCAGTGCCTCGCTCTTTACGCTAAAGTTTTACTCTTTCTCAGAATTCTACTTTTTAAAACCATGAAAAAAAATTTAGCGTAAAGAATGAGGCGCTGATGAGGGGACAACCCCTTTCATATACGGAATCATTTTGAGAAAGCTATAAAATTTAAAATTAATGTGCAAATTTTGTTTAAATTATTCATGTACGGTGAGCCAAAATCAAAACCTGCATTAATTCAAAAACGTTCAAAAATTAAATAAAAAAGCAAGTTTTTTTTAACTGAAAGTAAGGAACGATGTTAAAACTTAAAACGAACAAAAATTATTCCGTATATCAAAGGGGCTATCCCCTCCTCAGCGCCTCGCTCTTTGCGCTAAAGTTTTACTCTTTCTCACAATTCTACTTTTTAAAACCATAAAAAAAACTTTAGCGTAAAGAATGAGGCGCTGATGAGGGGACAACTCCTTTCATATACGAAATCATTTTGAGAAAGAGCAAGACGTTGAGAAGGGGACAGCCCCTTTCATATACGGAATAATTTCTGTTCGTTTTAAGTTTTAACGTCGTTCCTTACTTTCAGTTAAAAAAAACTTGCGTTTTTTTATTTGATCACACTAAGATCGATATAGAGACAAGCAAACATCCGCTCAGACACACAGACATCTCGAAAAAAAACTTCTCCAAGTTAAAATAAAAACGTCTCGAAGAAGAAAATAAACGTCTCGAAGTAAAAAAACATCTAGAAGAAAAAACTTTCGAAATTAAAACAAAAATGTCATAAAGAAAAAAATGTCTAAAAATAAAAAAACGTCTCAAAGTTAAAACAAAAATGTCTCAAAGTTAAAACAAAAACGACACAAAGAAACAAAAAAGTCTCAAAGTTAAAACAAAAACATCACGAAGAAAAAAAATGTCGCGAAGAAAAATAAACTTCTTGAAGAAACAAACATCTCAAAGTTAAAACAAAAACGTCAAGAAGAAACAAAAATGTCTCAAAGTTAAAACAAAACATCACGAAGAAACAAAAACGTCTCAAAGTAAAATAAAAACTTCACGAAGAAAAAAAAAACGTCTCGAAGAAAAATAACGTCTCGAAGTAAAAAAAAACATCTCAAAGTTAGAAAAATCGTCTCGAAGTAAAAAATGTCTCAATGTTAAAACAAAAACGTCACGAAGAAACAAAAACGTCTCAAAGTAAAAACAAAAACTCATGAAGAAAAATCGTCTCTAAGTAAAAAAAAGGCTGAAAGTTAAAACAAAAACGTCTCGAGTTTAAAACAACAACGACACGAAGAAACAAAAATGTCTTGAAGTTAAAACAAAAACCTCACAAAGAAAAAACGTCTCGAAGAAAAAAAAACGCATCAAAGTTAAAACAAAATGTCAAGAAGAAAAAAAAAGTCTCGAAAATAAAACAAAAAATCACGAAGAAACAAGCACGTCTGAAAGTTAAAACAAAACGTGACGAAGAAAAAAAACATCTTGAAGCAATAAAAATGTCAAAAAGTTAAAAAACGCCTCGAAGTAAAAAATGTCTCAATGTTAAAAAAATTCGTCACGAAGAAACAAAACGTCTCGAAGTTAAAACAAAAACTCACGAAGAAAAAAAACGCCTCGAAGAAAAAAACATCTCGAAGTGAAAAAAGCGTCTCTAAGTTATGACAAAAACGTCGCGAGGAAACAAAAACGCCTCGAAGTAAAAAAAACATCTCGAAGAAAAAAAATGTCTCGAAGTTAAAACAAAAAAAAACACGAAGAAAAAAACATCTTTTATACAAATACACAATTTAGACATACTTAGCGTGGCGCCATGCTAAGTGAACCTAAATGAACCTAACTTGAAAGTAGTTATTTGAAAAAAATGCAAGTACCCGGGTGAAGGTACAAAATATGTTGTGTTGCCATCTATATCTCAATGGAAATAGATGGCAGCAAATGAAATGTTTGAAGTGCGCTTTGTAGTTGTATCTTTGTCTGAAAATTCCTGTTCATGCATCTCTGCCTTTTGAATAGATATTCTAAATGATGTAGTTGCTGGCGTACCCTAAAAATATTTGTTTTTACTTTTCCCAGTGTCTGTCTTTTTCGATTTGCATATCTGAATTTATTTGGTTATATGCATTTTTGTCTCTGTCAACCTTTGTGCCTGTGTGCCTACGCGGGTGTTCGCTTTGCCCAGTGTCTGTTTTTGTCTGTTTGTATGTCTGAATCTGTATGTTTATATGTATTTTTGTCTCTCTCTCTCTCTCTCACTCTCTGTGTCTTTGTGTCACGGAGGTTGTTTGCTTGTCCCAGTGTTTGTCTTTGTCTCTTTCTACGTCTGAATATATGTGTTTGTCTATGTTTTGTCTCTCTTACTTACTTTGTCTGTGTGTCTGGGCTGGTGTTTGCTTGTCCCAGTGCCTGTCTTTGTCTGTTTGCATGTCTGAATTTATATGTTTGTATGCGTTTTTGTCTCTCTCACCCTCTGTGCCTGTGTGTTTGAGTGGGTGGTTGCTTGTATCAGTGTCTGTCTTTGTTGGTTTATATGTCTGAATTGTGTAATTCTATGTGTTTGTCTCTCTCTCACTCTCTAAGCCCGCGCGAATGGGCAGGTGTTTCCTAGTTCCGGTGTCTGTGTCTGTCTTTGTCGGTTTCCATGTCTGAATTTATCTGGGCGGGAGTTTGCTTCTCCCAGTGTCTTTCTTTGTCTGTTTGTATTTCTGAATATGTGTGTTTGGTTGTGTTTTTGTCTCTCTCATCCTATGTGTCGGTGGGTGTTTGCTTGTCCCAGTGTCTGTCTTTGTCTCTTTCTATGGCTGAATCTATGTGCTTTTCTAATTTTTGTCTCTCTTACCCTCTGTGCCTATGTGTTTGAGCGGGTGTTTGTTTGTATTAGTGTCTGTCTTTGTCGGTTTGTATGTCTGAATTGTATATTTCTAGCGGGTGTTTACTTGCCCCAGTACCTGTCTTTGTCGTTTTGCATGTCTAAATTTATATGTTTGTATGCGTTTTCGTCTCTCTCACTCTCTGTGCCTGTGTGTCTGGGTGGGTGTTTGCTTGTCCCAGTGTCTGTCTTTGTCTCTTTCTATGTCTGAATCTATGTGATTGTCTAATTTTTTGTCTCTCTCACCCTCTGTGCCTATGTGTTTAAGCGTGTATTTGAGGTTTGCTGCTATTAGTGTCTGTCTTTGTAGGTTCGTATGTCTGAATTTTATATTTCTATGTGTTCGTGTCTCTCTCACCCTCTGTGCCTAAGTGTCTACGCGGGTGTGTTCTTGTCCCAGTGTCTTTCTTTGTCTGTTTGTATGTCCCAATCTGTGTGTTTGTATGTGCTAATGTCTCTATCACTCTCTGTGCCTGTGTTCCAGGGCGGGTGTTTGCTCGCCCCAGTGTCTGTCTTTGTCTCTTTCTATGCCTGAATCCATGTGTTTTTACATGTTTTTGTTTCTCTAACCTTCTTTGCCTGTGTGTCTGAGCTAGTGTGTGCTTGTACCCGTGTCTGTCTTTGTCTGTTTGTATGTCTGAATTGTGTATTTGCATGTGTTTTTGTATCTCTCACTCTCTAAGCCTGTGTGTCTGGGCCGGTGTTCTTGTTCCAATGCTTGTGCCTGTCTTTGTTGGTTTGCATGTCTTAATCTATGTGTTTGCATGCCTTTTCGTCTCTCTCACTCTCAGTACCCGTGTGTCTAGACGGGTGTTTGCTTGTCACAGTGTCTGTCTTTGTCTGTTTTTATGTCTAAATCTGTTTGTTTGTATGCGCTTTTGGCTCTCACACTCTCTGTGCATGTGTGTCTGGACGGGTGTTTACTTTTCCCGGTGTTTTTCTTTGTCTCTTTTTATGACTGAACCTATGTGTTTGTATTTGTTTTTTCTCTCTCAGTTTCTTTGCCTGTGTGTCTAAGCGGGTGTTTGCTTGTCCCAGTACCTGTCTTAGTCGGTTTGCATGTCTGAATTTATATGTTTGTATGCGTTTTCGTCTCTCTGCCTGTTTGTCTGAGTGGGTGTTTGCTTGTCCCAGTGTCTGTCTTTGTCGGTTTGTATGTCTGAATCTATGTATTTGTATGTTTTTTGTCACTCTCATTCTCTATGCCTGTGCGTCTGGGCGGGTGTGTTCTTGTCCCAGTGCCTGTCTTTGTCGGTTTCCATGTCTGCATTTATGTGTTTGTATGCGTTTTTGTCTCTCTCACTCTCTGTGCCTGTGTGTCTTGGCAGATGTTTGCTTATCCCAGTGTTTGTCTTTGTCTGTTTGTATGTCAGAATTGTGTATTTGCATGTATGTGTTGTCTCTCTCACTCTCTACACCTGTGTGTCTGGGCGGGTGTTTGCTTGTCCTAGTGCCTGTGTTTGTTTGTATGTTTGAATCTTTATATTTTTATGTGTTTTTGTCTCTCTCACTCTCTTTGTCTGTGTGTATGGGCGGGTGTTTCTCTTTTTATGCCTGAATATATGTGTTTGTATGTGTTTTTGTTTCTCTCATTTTCTAAACCTGTGTGTCTGGGCGAGTGTTTGCTTGTCCCAGTGCCTGTCTTTGTCTGTTTGTATGTCTGAATCTATCTTTTGTTTTTGTCTCTCCCAATCCCTTTGCCTGTGTGTTTGTGCGGGTATTTGCTTGTCTCAGTGCCTGTCTTTGTTGGTTCACATGTCTGAATTTATGTGTTTGTATGCGTTTTTGTCTCTCTCACTCTCCGTGCCCTTTTGCCTGGGTGGATGTTTGCTTGTCTCAGTGTCTGTTTTATCTGTGTGTATGTCTGAATTGTTTATTTGCATGTGTTTTTGTCTCTCTCACTCTCTAAGCCTGTGTGTCTGGGCGGGTGTTTGCTTGTCCCAGTGCCTGTGTACGTTTTTTTCTCTCACTCTCTGTGCCTGTGTGGCTGGGTGGGTGTTTGCTTGTCCCATTTTCTGTCTTTGTCTGTTTGTCAGTCTAAATCTATGTATTTGCATATGTAATTTCTCTCTCACTCTCTTTACCTGTGTGTCTGGGATGGTGTTTGCTTGTTCCAGTGCCTGTCTTTGTCGGTTGCCTGGTCATGGTGTATTTGTATGTGTTTTTGTCTCTCTCACTCTCTAATCCTGTCTGTCACTCTTTAAGCCCACTCCACCCAGTGCCTGTCTTTGTCTGTTTGTATGTTTAAATCTATGTATTTGCATATGTTTTTTCTCTCTCACTCTCTTTATCTGTGTGCTGGGGGGGGGGGGTGTTTGCTTGTTCCAGTGCCTGTCCTTGTCGGTTACCAGGTCTGAATCTATGTGTTTGTATGCGTTTTGTCTCTCTCACTCTCTGTGTCTGTGTGTCGGTGCGGGTTTTTGTATGTTCCGGTGTCGTTCATTGTCTGTTTTTTATGTTTAAATTGTGTATTTGTATACAAGATGCTTTTTTCATCGTGACGTTTTTTGTTTTACCTTCCAAACGTTTTTGTTTCTTCGCGATGTCTTTTTTACTTTGAGACGTTGTTTCTTCGTGTCGTTTTTGTTTTAACTTCGAAACGTTTTTTCTTCTTGACATTTTTGTTATAACTTCGAGACGTTTTTTTCTTCGAGACGTTTTTGTTTCTTCTTGACGTTTTTGTTTTAACTTTGAGGTGTATTTTTTAAAATCTAGACGGGTCTCTATTCCTGCGTGTCTGAGCGGATGTTTGCTTGTCTTTATATCTGTGCTTGTGCGATTTTGTGTCTGAATATCTGTTTGTAAATATATTTACCTCTCTCTCTTTGTATGCCTGTATGTCCGAACGGATGTCATAAATATAAAACAATAAATAATAAAAGTTAAAAAAAAGCATAAGGGGGGAGGGGTAAAAAGTTGGGGGTGAGGGGCATCGTTGTCCTTGGAGGTTAATTCATTGATGACTAAGGGCTGTCGTATCATCGCCTAAAATGTATACAACTTTTTGTAGTAGCTCCAATAGTATACCCACTATGCGCATCGTCAAAAAAGTTCTATGTTAAATAAATATAAAAAATAAAAGTTTAAAAAAATAGACTTCAAAAAAGTGTAAAAGATGGGGGGAGGGGGGGGGTAAAAAGTCGGGGGGAGGGTAAAAATTTGGTAGGGGAGGGGCATTGGGGCCTTTGGAGGTTCAGTCATTGATGACTAAGGTCTGTCGGATCATCACCTAAAATGTATACGACTTTTTGTAGTAGCTCCAATTGTATACCCACTATGGGCATCGCCAAATCCATAACCCCCTCGCTACTGTATTTCTTTTCATCGAACTTTTTGTGTAAAACAGAGCACGAAACGTATTTTCTTTTTTTTAAGAAGTATTTTTAGCAACTCCAATAGTATAGCCCAGCCCCCTATGAGCATCGTCAAATCCATTATCCCCTCACTACTTGATTTCTAGGCACTGTTCTAGATTTCTAGGGATTCTATTCTTGGCACCTTTTAATATAAACATTTAAAATCCCACTTTATATTCACTTAATGATCTGTTTCGCAATAGCATCAAGACTACACCACTCAAATATTTCTGAACTCATCAGAAAATCTTTAGCGAACATCTTAGATCATTATGCAATCTGTTTCACAATAACATCAAGAAAGGCGAAACCGCATTGTCCGGGGTTGTTCAGAGTTCATTGCTCCTCAGAAGTGCCTTAGCGGTATATCATTGCGCAACTAAAGTTCGTTCAAACTCAAGCGTGCCTTAGGGAATAGCCTTGATAAAGTTCGTTCAACTTTAATAGGGAATGGCCTTGATAAATTTCGTTCAACCTCAAAAAGGGATGGCCTTGATAAAGTTCGTTCAACCTCAAGAGTACCTTAGGGGATGACCTTGACAAGTGTCTTGGAAAGGTACCAAGGAACGTAAAGTACTCTTATCCAGAGGAGGGAATCTACACAGACTAATCGACTTTATTGGTAAAATGATAAAGCAAGTTCAACTAGAAAAAAAGAACAGATCCATCCAAGGCTAGACAATTTAGCCTTCAGAGACATAATTACAATTAGGGCCGGAATTACCAAAACTGGGGGCAGGATGATTGCATTTTTAAGAATATTTAGTTTTGACTTGAAACAGATGACTTTTTCTGCAATAAAATTTTTCGTTTAAACACTTTCGATGCCTATGTTACTTGTCTTCACACCCTCTCTCATAAATTTGGGTAGCCAATAGAGGCACCAATTGGGGTAATTTAACCCTTCTAGATTTTCAGAAGTGCGTTTTATTCTTATCTTCATTTAAAAAACGACTGAGGTGCCACTGTTCTAGATCTGGTACTGGTTTGACTAATCAAAACTTTGTTGTAAGAAAAACCTATATAGAATTAACTTCTGTCAGGTTCTAAAGTGAAAGGAAAAGGCATATTGTTTGAGTCCAGGTGTTAATCACATGTCTCCGGCCAAATTTTGGTAACGTTCAAAATAGCCAACCTGCGACCAAGGCCGTATCCGAGGGGGGGGGATTTACGGGGTTTTGACACCTCCCCCGAATATTTGTCCTGCTTGTAAAAACGTAGCAAAAATAAATTTTCTTCCGTTTTTATCAAAAACCCTCCCCCCCCCCAAATAAAATCCTGGATGTGCCCTTGCCTGCAACTATGGCTAAAATTACAGAAGTTTGGTTGCGTGGAAGTTTCTGTCTGATAATCTAGCCATAATGTCATACAGTCACTGGAATAGAAGTAGACTAGCTCGTAGCGATTTGCTTGCGCCCCCGTACCAAACAGGTTTTTTCTGGTAGTCCTATCTACAGGTCATCACACTCTTTGCCAGGGGAATGACGCAATTTCAAAGTTCAATGTCTTTTTGGTGATAAAGCCAAACCAGCACGTCTTGTTTCATTGTTATGCAATTATTTTTGTATATATTCAACTTTCACATTCTACAGGAGCATTACACTCTTTGCCAGGGGAATGACGCAATTTCAAAGACTAGAACCTTATACTTTGCTTGCGCCCCCGTACCAAACAGGTTTTTCTGATAGGTAAACAGGTCATCACACTCTTTGCCAAGAGGAACGAGTATAACTTGATTGGTGATTAGGATTTGAATAAAAGGAATGGTTTTCACTACAATTCATATTAGTAAGAGAATTGGATTCAAAGAGAATAGTTTTTATTTGAGAGGATATTAGTGGAGAAAAAAAAATGAGTGGTGCATTTACACTATTGGAGATTAATGATGGAACCGACAGCAGCAGCAGCAACGATATACGAGTACCTAATGTGGCTGTGGAAATAACTGCTGGCTGTAGACTATGTCTTGAATGGGACACTATGTATGCTAGATACGTGATATCATTAAGCAAATTTAAGCAGGAGGAACAGCTGTGTTTTGCTGGAAAAGTAAATATTCTCCATATAAATAAACTTCGGTCAGCATTAGATGTTCTATCGAAATATATTGATGAGAACAAAATGCATCAGTGAATATTATTATTGTAATTATGTTCAATAAAACTGTTTCTAAATCAATGGTATTTTTTCTTTTTTTCTATAGTAGACTAGCGTATATTTTTGAGTACAAAAAGAGATTCTGATTAGTCTGAAGTTGGTTGTGAGAGAGTTAGGACTCTAAAAAATGGATAGATTCGAGAAAGATCGAATCATGAGGAATCTAATTCTTATGGAAAAACGTTTGATTCTAGATGATGATTTTCTAGAGTTGTCTATTCAAAGGAAGATATTTTCTCGGGGAATGCTTGTCGATATAATGAAAACTGATTCTCCATCATTAGACTATTGTATGAAGCTTCTACATCGTGGTCCAAATGCATTTACACAATTTATTGATATATTGATCACGACACAGCAAAATGATATTGTGGATATGCTTTTAAACATTAGTTTTTAGAAATTTAGGACTTTTTTTTTCCATAAGAAAGATGGTGCTCAAGGATGATTTACTCCTCTCTCTCTCTCTCTATCTCAGGCAATTTTTTGATGTTGCTAGCTCAGTTTCATTGTGGCAGTGAGAGCGTCAACACATGACAAAATGTTCCATACATGTCCGTTATGTATGTACTCACTGGGCAGTTGGTCATCATGTGAGAATTGCACAATGATTGAGGAGTATGATGAAAAGTGTAGATTATGCAACCCGTGTAAATTGCATAGAGGATATGCTGTACAAATTAAAGGTTGTAATATATATATATATATATATATATATATATATATATATATAAAAAAATTTTGCACGCTCTAGATATTGAACCTCCCCTAAATTTCTTGAAATGACGCCACTGGGCCTAGATTAAATTTGTTTTATAGGATTCAAAGCTCCCCAATGAACGTGGAAGCTAAACAAATCCTGACACCAAGGGACTGATGTCTATTCTGAAAAAAAAAAATCCTGCTTACGAACCTGCTGTATAGCCATTGCAATCTCAAATTAATTCCAGTCTCATCTTGAATGATAGAACATATATTTTTCTGGTTTTGATGTGAGGTATGAAGTTGCTGAAATCGTTAGCTTAAGAATCACAATCAGCTTAATAAAAAGTAACAATAAGATGTATTTTAGACGGAAAAATATTTAGGATCTGTTGTCTCTGATAATGGTAATTTTGTTTAAAAACATTTTAGTATGGAATTACTCAAACGGACTTTGAAAATGTATTCGGTGAGCTCTATTTTCTAACAATATTAAAATTTATTTTCCCGTTTCTAGGTGTTTACCGTGTATGTGCGAAGGAACTTTTTTTAAGGGGGGGGGTGTGGTCAATGATGGGAAAACTATGTTTTGATAATTTCAATGTTTGATATTACTTATTGTTCTTAGAGACTTTCCTTGCGGACACAGAAAGGTAATATTTAATCAAACGTGTTTGTTATAAACCTGAAAAGGGGAAGATCAACTTAGCGTCTGACTTTCTGACCCCCCCCCCCCAATAGTGTTTTTTCAGACTCTTATTTCCGTTTTGGATGAATAAACATTTAAAAGGAATAACAGCCTTATCATTTCTAAAATAGAAAATCATCATTCATCTGGCACCATTGGATGTTTAAATCCACGTTGCTATGGTAATCGGGCTTAACAAATTCTTGGTTACGATTTATGTCTAAGTTGAGATAGTAAACAGGGAATTACCTAGTTTCATATTTGCCAGAAAAAATCCAGATATACCTTATCGATAAATAAATTAAAATTAATCTTATGTTTTATAAATTAATGTTGAATTTCTTGTATTTTCCCTCAGTTCTGCTTCAAATGTTTTCCGTACCTCCAAAAAGGACAGGAACGTACACACAGCTTATATTAAAAGGAAGTGTCAGACCAGTCAAATAGGTGCATTATATAAAACTTAAAAAATCGCAAGCAGCATCAGCAAAATTGAGAGGGAAACCTCAGCCTGGAAACACTTGTGACACAAACCTGGCCTGAGGTTTATGGGCGTCCATATAGGAGGGCAGAGGGGGTTTCCATTCCCCCTGGCTGAACGATGCTGCATTATGTTTTATATTTTGTTTTGAGATTTCTATTATACATCACTGGGAGTGCTGATTAGACCAGGTAAGCCCCCCCCCCCCTAAAATCAGCTTATGGGCGCCAACGCTGAGGTTCGGCTGCCTGTTGTAGCTATATGCAACTTTTTGCCTCCGGCCCTACCTTCCATTTCACATCCAAAACTTTGCTTCTCTGGGGACTTTGAGATCTTTAATAAAGCCCAAGGAATACTGTTTTTTTTTTTTTTTTTTTTTACGAAACCCTGCTAGGTACTATTTTTGAAGACTGCTGCAACCAAGGCCATATCCTGAAAGGAGGAACCTGGGTCTCAACCCCCAAAAATTTTGTCCGGCTCGTAAAAACATAACAATAATGCATATTAAACATATTTTTGATGTCTTTTTTAGAGTTTGTTGTAACCTCCCCCCCTCGAACAAAATTATGGATAGGGCCTACGCCCTTGGCTGAAACTACCTGCCATCTTTTCTATTCAAGTATTTTTACTATTTGATACTTTGTGTGACTACTTTTAGACTCCGCGCACAAATCTCCTGCAAAAATCAAAGGGTCCCCTGTTGTGTTGGGTCGGCATGCCCATGGTAAATTTAAAGTGGCGTGTGATGAGTAACTTCTTGATAGTTAGAGGCATGCTCGGGTAGGGATCCACTGCATTAAGAAAAAGACCATATCTTGCACAGACACAATCTATCTCCTGAAGTATCTCATATGCTGAATCATCTTTAAAGACGTGGTTTAAGGTTTCTAAAGAATTCCTGAGATGGGTTATCTTCCACAGAAATATACTGTCAATTACCAACTATCTCGTTATTAATGTCATATGACGTAAAAGTTATTCATCAAACAGTTCGTGGTAACGAACTGTAAGTAAGGAGCGACCCGCCTCAATAGTAACCGAAACTCTAAAAAACAGATATAGATATACCAATAGATACATCAAAAGAATCAGATTTTTATGCTAATTTCAAATATATAAGTTTCATCACGTTTAGTCTTACTTACCCATTTAAAGTTCCGCTCCTGAGAAAATATGCCTTATTTTCGAAAAAAGAGGGAAACACCCCCAAATGTCATAGAACCTTAATGAAAATCACACCGTCAGATTCAGCGTATCCGAGAACTAAACTATAGACGTTTCAAGCTCCTATCTGTAATTAAAGAAAAAAAAACAAGTTTTCTTAACTGAAAGTAAGGAACGACGTTAAAACTTAAAACGAACAGAAATTATTCCGTATATGAAAGGGGCTGTCCCCTCCTCAACGCCTCGCTCTTTACGCTAAAGTTTTTTATTGTTTAAAAAAAATAGAGTTGTGAGAAAGTCAAACTTTAGCGTAAAGAGCGTTGAGGAGGGGACAGCCCCTTTCATATACGGAATAATTTGTGTTCGTTTTAAGTTTTAACGTCGTTCCTTACCATCAGTTAAAAAAAACTTGTTTCTTTTTCTTTAATTTTTGAACGTTTTTGAATTAATGCAGGTTTTGATATTGGCTCACCGTACATGAATAATTAAAACAAAATTTGCATATTAATTTTACTTTTATTTGGTTAAATGGCTTTCTCGAAACTTTTTTAATTTTATTTACGAACGTTTTTATTAGTAATGAATATACGTAACTTACGAATTAACTTACGTAACGAACTTCTATATTCATAAATTTTTAATATGTATATTAGGGGGTTCACCCCCTAGTCAATATCTTGCTCTTTAAGATAAAGTTCGAATTTTGTTCCAATTCTTTAAAAATGACCCCTTAATCACAAAGGCCGTTAATTAGAATAAATAGCTCTTATGAAAGTATTAAAAAATCTTTGGCTTAAAGAGCGAGGAGTTGACTAGGGGGTGAACCCAATCATATACGTAATATTTTCTGTTCGTTTTAAGTATTGATGTTGCTCCTTACTTTCAGTTGAAAAACTTTTTTTTATTTAATTTCTGATCTTTTTCTTTAATAATGATGGGAAATCCGGCGCCCCTTTCATAGCAATGTCCCTTCCCCCATGAAAACTTCTTTCATGGAAAGATCCTCCTTCGGGGGCCTTCGGGGGATTAAGTCATCCTAAACTATATAGTTATCATATTTTCGATTGTGCTGAACGAAATGGCTATCTCAAAATTTTGATCGGGTGACTTTGGGAAAAAAATGAGCATGGGAGGGGGCCTAGTTGCCCTCCATTTTTGGTCACTTAAAAAGAGCACTAGAACTTTTAATTTCCGTTCCAATGAGCCCTCCGACGATATTCTAAGACCACTGGGTCGATACGATCACCCCTGGGAAAAAAAACAAATAAACACGCATCCGTGATCTTTCTTCTGGCAAAAAATGCAAAATTCCACATTTTTGTAGACAGGTGCTTGAAACCTCTACAGTAGGGTTCTCTTATACGATGAATATGATGGTGTGATTTTCATTAAGGTTTTATAACTTTTAGGGGGTCTTTCCCCTTTTTTCGAAAATCAGCCAAATTTTCTCAGGCGCGTAACTTTTGATGGGTAAGACTAAACTTGATGAAATTTATATATTTGAAATCAGCATTAAAATCTGCTTCTTTTGATGTATCTATTGGTATCAAAATTTCGTTTTTTAGAGTTTCGGTTACCATTGAGCTGAGTCGCTCCTTACTTATAGTTCGTTACCACGAACTGTTTAAAAATGTGGAATTTTGTGTTTTTTGCCAGAAGAAAGATCGCGGATGCGTGTTTATTTGTTGTTTTGTTTTTTGTTTTGTTTTTTTTATTTGTTGCTTTTGTACTTTCATCAGAACTATAAATTCTAATTAACGGCCTTTGTGATTAAGGGTTCAGTCTTAAAGAATTGGAACAAAATTTGAACTGTATCTTAAAGAGCGAGGTATTGAACCCCCTAATATACGTAATAAAAATATACAAATATAGAAGTTGGTTACGTAAGTTACGTCAGAACAAAATTTCGAGAAAGCCCTTAGCCAAAAAAAGTAAATTAATATGCAAATTTTTTTTAATTATTCATGTACGGTGAGCCAAAATCAAAGCTGCATTAATTCAAAAACGTTCAGAAATTAAATAAAAAAAATATGCTTTTTTAACTGAAAGTAAGGAGTGACATTAAAACTTAAAACGAACAGAAATTATTCCTTATATAAAAGGGGCTGTCCCCTCCTCAACGCCTCGCTCTTTACGCTAAAGTTTGACTCTATCTCACAACTTTATTTTTTTCAGCAATAAAAACTTTAGCGTAAAGAGCGAGGCGTTGAGAAGGGGACAGTCCATTTCATATACAGAATAATTTCTGTTCGTTTTAAGCCTTAATGTCGCTCCTTACTTTCAGTTAAAAAACTTGTTTTTTTTTTCATTTAATTTATCTATAAGGCTACTACTGAAGAAAGGCAATAAAGAACTGAACAACCTTGATTTCGAATGGAATGGATTCAAAAAACTTTTCTTGGATTATTCGAAGGGGCTCCCCTATTCGAGAAAATAATTGTCAATAATTAATTAATAATTATCAAATCAATTTGAAGGGTCCTTATAAGGGTGAGGAAAGTAGGAATTGGTCAAA
The DNA here is from genome assembly GCA_027921565.1 of Artemia sinica. Classification (NCBI taxonomy): domain Eukaryota; kingdom Metazoa; phylum Arthropoda; class Branchiopoda; order Anostraca; family Artemiidae; genus Artemia; species Artemia sinica. The sequence goes on from CM051275.1 coordinate 19,812,903, forward strand.
AGCCGAATAATCGTTAGAAATTAGCAAGTCATGGGAACAGTACTGGATAGAAAAATCGCAAGAGTCTTGAGATGCCACGGAAACCCCCCTAAGATGACCCCTCCCCCCTCCAAAAAAAAATATTTTACTCGTATGAACGTAACAAAAACACAAATAAACTAATTTTTGATGATTTTGATAAACTAATTTTCTTTTCTATTTTAGTATTGCACTATTAGATAGTTTGTGAAGTTATTTTTAGACTCCATGCACAAATCTCTAGTCCCCCTTTATTCCCTGTTGCGTTTTTTATTAGCCACGCCTACAGGCCACAGTTGGCAACGGATCCGGGTGAATGAGGACTCATTCGAAGCGGAATTCAACCTGTTAGGACCTTTTGATATTTTCAGACCGAAAAATTATCCCCCGAATTTACATTTACGAAAAACTTCGTTTTCCTATAAGAGTCCATGTTAATTTTTCCCACCACAGCCCCCTTTAACGTTGTCCGACCGAGCTGAAATTTAGAGGATAAGCTTTCCTGGGGCCTGGGACCTTATCCTCAAAATTTCAGCTCAATCCGATCCTTCCTCCCCTATTTTCCAAAAACCAAATATCAAGTTTTGTGGGTATTTGCTTGCGTCAAAAATAGATACGAGAGACTAAAATAATAAAACAAGTGTCTCTGTGGTACAATGGTCGCTGTTCCTGACTGTCAGGCGGAAGATCCGGGTTCGATTCCCTGTCAGAGAAATTTTTTTATATACTGAATTTAAAGTTTAAAAAAGAAACTCAGTTTCTTTTTTAAATTATTTGAAAAAAACTACATTTTCTAAAGAGTTAAATAAGTAATAAACTGTACAAAAATGTGCAGATATTATTTGACAAAAACTACGTTTTCTAAAGAGTTAAAGAGGCCGAGTCACAAGTTCGAACCTTAAAACGTACAGGGATTAGGAGGTGCAGTTGGGAGGGATTAGGAGGTGCAAACCCCCGCTTCCGTATATAAAAGGGGCTGTGCCCTCCTCACTCCTTTGTATAGTTTATTACTTATTTAACTCTTTAGAAAACGTAGTTTTTTTTCAAATAATTTAAAAAAGAAATTGAGTTTCTTTTTTAAACTTTAAATTCAGTATATAATTTTTTTTTATTGTTTAAAAAAAGAGTTGTAAGAAAGTCAAACTTTAGCGTAAAGAGTGAGGCGTTGAGGAGGGCACAGCCCCTTTCATATACGGAATAATTTCTGTTCGTTTTAAGTTTTAATGTCGCTCCTTACTTTCAGCTTAAAAAACTTTTTTTTATTTAAAGGCTGCGAAAGCGGGGGTTTGGGGGGCGGCAGCCCCCCAACTGTACCTCCTAATGCCTGTACGTTTTAAAGTTCGAACTTGTGACTCAGCCTCTTTAACTCTTTAGAAAACGTAGTTTTTTTTTAAATAATAATACGTAAGTACCCAAACATTGTTATTATTAGTTAGCATTTTGCTATATTTATCACATCTTAGGATTTTCGCAAGTGAATCTTTGGATATTGTTCAATTCTCAATTGCAGCCCTAGTTCCTATGCAAATGTAATCTGATGTTACGAATTTCTTGGGAGTGGAGAAGATGATATTTTATATCTTCAATTCATCTACATTGGCATTTAGGAATGAGGAACCTTCCTTATCTCTTCTAAGGAAATTCCCTGAAGGAAATCCCAGTGACAAGGTAATAATCCTTCGCTTTGAAATGACTGTATAAATTCTAGGCTTCAAGTGCTATTGCTTAGACAAAAGAACTAACTGAGGAACTGGGAAGCGGTAATGGCTTTGATTTTACTCAAGTTAGCTAAGGGTATCTGCGGTTGTTAATTCACAGACACTTGCAATGCATTATTTATTTGGAGCTTGGGCGAGAAAGATCTGTTACAATTTTGACAATGCTTAGAAGCTTTTGCATATTTGAAACTTTTATGATGGGTAGGTTGCTACTGAATGAATTTTGTGTTTCAATTGGAATAGCTATTAGTTATGCAGTGTTAGCATTTACTGGTGCTATTTCTGCCATTTTTTTTAAATTAAAGTGGAGACGGTATTCTATCAAGGAGGTATCCAGAGGGGGGGGGGGGGGTGATAGGGACATATTATATTTAAATGATAGTATGTCAAATTTATTTATTTTTTAAAGCAGGGATGCGAAAAAGTTAATTATTTTTTTAATTTAAAGCAGAGAAGGTACCCTATCAAGGTGCATGGTATCCAGGGGGGGGGGAGGTAGGGAAGTATTATATTTAAATGATAATATCCTCAATGCAAACGTTTCAAGGGACTAAAATGTGAAGACAGAACTAAAGAATTGATCAAAAGACCACTTTATTCCGTTAAATTAAAAGCTCAAGATATGCTTTCATTTATATTGACCCTTTTAGTATGAAGATATCCAATCAGCAAACGATGAGTAAGCCTTTATTTACCGCTTCCGCGATTAAATTTAAAAGTACATTAAAACCACAATAGCCTTGCATAGTGGCAATGGTTAGTTGCTGTATGAGAAGTCCTCCCCCCGAAATGTTTGCCCGACTCGTAAGAACGTAACAAAATGCATTTAAACAAGTTTTTGGTACGTTTTTAAAATTTATTTGTTACAACCCCCCCCCCCGAAAAAAATCCTGGGTAAGGACCTGATTGCAGCCATCGACCGAGTCGTCAATATTTAGAGCCTGAGTTCAAATTAGCAGGTTTAATCTGCAAGTATCACCGCATAATAAGCCGCTGCTTTTGGTCAGTATTAGCATAAGGCCAGTAGAACCAAAGTTCTTTGAGCCTATACATGTGAGGTTATGAGTTCGCAGACAGTTGTAATGCATTACTTATTAAGGGTAGGGCCAGTTGCAGCTTCGACAGTACATAGCATTGAATATTCCAAACTCTCTTGATGGGCGATTTTCTGCCAAATTCACTCATACTTTAATTAGAATAGCCACAAGTTATGCAAAACTTTCAAGGCATTGATGCTAATTTGATAGTCTCATTAGTATCTCCATTTCACAAATATCACGCGAGAAGGAAAGTAGTGGTGTCAATTCATGAAACTTCAGGGGGATGGGGGAGGTAAAATGTTTTTCCGCAATCAAGTGGGGGGGGGGGTGATGCAAGCTTTTCATTTTTTATATTTTTTCCATGAAAATAAAAAAAATTGTATTTTCAAATGAAAATATTAAAAGAGTTATTTGGTAAGTCCAGGGATGGAGGCAAAAATATAGCTGACAGCTGCCCCCCTCAATTAACACGGACTATAGTAAATATGAACACATATGCTTACCATTTTGATGTTATTTGTTAATTTCTGCACCAATGAAAAATCCACCCCTCAAATGCATTTTTTCAAGTCACTATTTTATTCAGGGCAAAATGGTTTATTCAGTGGGGGGGGGGGGTGTATTTTCCTAAATCTAGGAGGGGTTTGAATTGGTCGTTTGTTTTCTATTTCTTCTGTCAAAATACCTAAAAGGGCATTTTCAATGAAAATACCACAGAAAGATATCTTTTAAGATCTAGGGAGGTGAAAAATCTAGGGGGTTTGTGCCCTCTGCCTGCGCTGAACCAGAGTGAATTTTTGCCTTGAAACTGCCAAATGACGAGGAGTAGGGTGTGTTAAACACGATACCCGTTATACAGAACTATTTACCATCCCTGATACTATTACCATAATTGAGGGTGGAAGCTAAAATTGTGGAACCTCGTGAAGCGCTTCAATTCACGAGCAATTCAAGATGCTAAACTATGGACACTGGGCTACCGCTATTTACGATATTCAGGTCAGTACGAGGAGCAATAGTAAGTTTTATAGTCAACAACTGGCTAGCTCAAATAACAAACCATTGAACATGCCACTTCTCTATCTGGAAAGGTAAAAAAAAATTAATCCCATCTGTAGCATCAATTCGCAAGGATACTACTAAAGAAAAGCCATAGTTAATTGCTGTGTTTAGAAAATCAAGGAACAAGAGGCAGTATTTTGAGAGCCATAGTCATCCAGTACTTAATTACTGAACAAATACTGTAGGCAGCACTTAGTTGGTTGCAAAACTATAATCTTGCAACTTCATCAGTAGATTTTAGTATGTTCAGAGGCTCAATTGTGATGCATATAACCAGATATAATTGTAGTCTTAAGGCTAATACACAAGGTAATAGAGAATGTTTAACTTCATAATTATGAAGATATTTAATCTCTGCTTCAAAAATTGGGAGGAACCTTTTTCAATTTGAGGATTAAGACTCAGTGTCAGCAGGGCTAAGAAGAAATGCAACGTTTTATCACCATTATCGGCTTCAAACTGTGGGTATTCTGAAAGACAAAACTTTGATATATCATCAGAGCTGAGTCTAATTGTGATGAGTAAGATTCTTCAAAGGGGAGGATGTCAGACCTCCCCCAGCATTTTTTTCTAATCATCCTCTTAGGATTGGGATGTATGGGCAAATATATCCAAATATGATTCACAGATTTAAGCAGAAATGTCTTAGAATGGCCTACTGAAGATGAACAAGGTTCCAATATAATCGTGAAGTAGCCTCATTTCCATCCTCCAGTGGTTTCAATTCCCGAGAGCTCAAGGGGGAGGGAGGCACAATGTATTTTTCAAAATGTAGGGGTGGGCAAATTTTTTTTCATCTTTCAAATGAATATACAAAAAAAGAACATTTTTCATTGACCCCCCCCCTCCCTAAAAAAAACTTATTTTCAATCTATGGAGGACACATTTTCCCCCTCCCAAGTTGACACGATCACCGCCCAGCATTAGTTAATAATTATAAGATATAACTATAGGAATCTGGGACCAGAATTCTTAAATTTGAATATAGTATAACTTAATCTGGTCGAGAACATTCAACCATATTTCTTAACTACTAGTAGACTTTTTCTTTCTCATCTTTCCAGGGGGTTCAATTAAGGGAAGAGGAGGTAATTGTCCCGTCTAGGTTTTTGCAAATACCTTCCCTTATTTCATTAAAAAAATGAAAACAAAATCCGCCCCCTCCGTACATTTGGAAAATATATATTATAGTATTGTAAAAATACTGCCCCCTAGATTTGAAAGAAATAGACTTTTCTGTCTTCTTTAAAAATTGAAAATAGGCTATTTCCCCCTCCCTCTCGAGTATTTTTGTAAATTGGCCCCGCTATATCTTTCTCTCAGTTTTGGCCATGGTAAATATCTACAAATACTTTAATGAGCAAGGCAATCTGGTTTCTGTAAAGTTTTGTTAAACAGTAAGTCGAATTGCAAATTGTTTCCGCTCAACGGAATTAGCTGAAAACATTTGAGAGAAAAATCCACGGCTTTGGATTGCGCAGAGTTATCAAACACGAAACTATGGACAGCTGAGTGATTTATTGTCCTTCCATAAACGCTTATTGATGGCTCTTAAAAAATCTTTTTTTGTGTGTGCAATCTCTTAATTTGGGTAGGAAACCTGTATATCACAACCGTAGTCCTGGTTATCGCATATTTTCATGACTTAGTGAAAAGCAATAAGTAAACCCTATGTATTTTTTTCCTGGCCACATGGTATTGAGTGGATAGTTTTAAAACTTGAACAGGGTTCATTCGATATTTGATTATAAATTTGTAGCTCCCGCGCTCTTTTCAAGGGCCTGAAACCATCGATTTTCATATATATTAGTGTTGTATTTTTTTGGTCCTCCGATCATTTGGGTATTATCTTGGTAATGGTCCCAAATAATTAAATATTAGTCTGTAAATCGTCAGTATAGTTCACAGTAGACAAAATATACACTATCGACAAAGGCTAAACTTCCCATTGAAAGTAAGTGACACGTATTTAAAACCACACAAAACTCATATTCCGCCTTCGCGCATGCGCGATTCCGATGTACACATCACGAGAAGCCTATGGAAAAACCTGTTTTTTTTTTGTCTGACCACCAGCAACTAAACTAAGGTTCTGACGTGTATTCCCACGGTCAGTACGCGTGGTATCAAATGTGTGTCATGTTTGTAAAAAGAAGACGCTACAGTCTACACTGGTATAGCTACACACACTTAGGCTAAACTTCACAAAACAATAGTCGACTTGGTTGTAGATATAATACGCAATATAGAATAACTGGTTATAAAAGTCTAAAATATGGCTACTTCAACCGCAAATTGGAAAGACCAAAGCAAACTAGAGGGCTACCAGAAGACATACCTGCCCCTGGTCACCTAAAAGCCCCATATGGTACCATATTGTAACTTATGTTTAATCCCCGGGCAAAGAGCGTTGAATAAAACAAATAACCCGTACAAAATCAAGACCATAAAGATAAGTTTTAGTAGAAGGAGGACAAGTAACAGTTCGTCGGAATAAGAGGCAAATATATATTTTACATATAAATGACTAAAGGACCACTGCCCCTCCAACTTCCGTTATCCCCAATAATAAGGATGTTTTATCCCTTTTGACTAATAATCATTTATGGGCTATTAAAGGGATGGTCCTAAATTATTCAATTCAATTTCATTCGTTAAAATTAGAAATCCTGAAGTCTAAGCGTCCAAACCCATTAATCATATACTTCGCAAATAGTAGGCTTACTTGATTTTCACCGAAAAATGGACTAAAGAGTTTCTAAGTTTGTTGATTTGAAATCTGAGACTAATTGTGCAAAATAGGTATTTAAAATCAAATACGTCAAGTAGGCTATATATATTTCCGCAAGTGGTGGACATGTTATACCTTATAGAAACAGAACTACTTGTAATTATCACATTTACATAATTATGTTCAAGGGAAAAGAATCAAGAAGGAAAATAAATCATTTTTATACAACTCGTTAAACAAAAGTTAATACAGAAAGTTACAAAAGTTACATAACAGAAAGCTATGCCACCTTCACCTCTCACAGATACTATTTGTCTTGGCTTTACTCTGGCTTTACTTGGCTTTACTTTACTCTTGGCTTTACTCTAATTTGTCATTGCTCTCACAGTCTTTCACCACTTCCACCAAATTGATAATTCAAAAATCAAGTTGATAATTAAAATTTCTGTCCATAGGACTTATGCACAAGGCCGTATCCAGGGTTTCCTGGTTTGAATCCCCCCCCCAGGTGAAATACGTAACGTAACAAAAATACATACACACATTTTTTGATACGTTTTTAAAGTCCCCCCCCCCCGAAAAAAAAATCCTGGATATGCCTTTGCTTATGCATGCATCATAATGCGTACACAGACCACTTCAACAAGTAAATAAACTTAAACTAAACATAAAGAATATTTCCTGTGAAATTTATCTAGCAGTCTGACTAAGATCTGGAATTACCTTGCTAAAAAAAAAAAAAGATTACTGTGTTTTATCTCTTTTTATGTACAGGGGTGAAGATATTGGATCTTTCGCAGTTTCGAAAGCAATTTATGCGGGGGGGGAGTCTAAGGGAAATTTTTCAGGCTGTGGCCTACAATAATTTTTAGTCTGAATAATTGAAGGGCCAAAAATATTGTCCTTGGGCCCGTACCCCCTGCAACATTCCACCCTCCCCTCGCAATCCATAATTTTGCACATGTAGACCTGTTGTACCGGGGCTGGTAAATATTTTTTTTTGCATGCAGATTTCATATCTGAGGCTATGTTTGACCAAAAACTAAGAAAAACTAAGAAGTCCGAAAACTAAAAAACGTTAAGAATTGGGTAAAAAAAACTTCTTTGCCGTTCGCCTTCTCAGGTTAACCCAATTATGTGCTCTTGTTTAAATCCTGCCTCGCTTATCAAAACACAAAAATACTTGTATACATCTCAATCAATCGAAACCATAAATGACCATCCCCAAAGCTCTGTCACCTCCTTCTCTCGTCCAAAAAAAGAGTATCCCCACTAAAAAGGATTTTATGACGAGCGTTAATCCCAATTTGAAAAGACGCGTAAAAAGAAATATTTCATTATTAACAATCGACTATTACACAGACTATATAAAATATCTTCTCATCCCTCGAAGTCCTAGGCAATTCACAAGATTTCCATTATTTTATATAATCTCATATAACGTACCTTTTATATTATGTAATCTCGTATAACGTACCTCGTATAGCGTACCTTTTATCGACCATCTTTACAGGTGTGAGCGCTCACAATCATATCAAACTTCGATGTACATCCCCGGGGCAGGCGCGCCAAGTTTGGCCTGTTTTATTCCATTGTAAACCCACTAAATTACTTTCCTTTATTGCAATGTAATTTTCTATTTTACGACGTTCAGGGTATTGCCAAGGGCGTCGTTCGGGGGGGGGGGGGGTCCATCAATAATGAGGAGAAAATATTATTATATATCCCATGCCTCTTGAATATCTGGTTATGGACCCGTCTTGCCCCCCCCCACCAAAAAAATGCTGGAGATTTACCCTTGGGTATTGCTGTCCGTAATTCTAGTTATATCACAAGTGGGCGTCTGGTCCCTGTACACCTATCCTATCACAAGCCTTTTACAGAAATTAAATAAAAAAAAACACGTTTTTGTAAACTGAAAGTAAGGAGCGACATTAAAATTTAAAACAAACAGAAATTATTTCGTATATGAAAGGGGCTGCCCCCTCCTCAACCCCTCGCTCTATACACTTAAGTTTTTTATTGTTTTAAAAAACAAAGTTGTGAGACAGAGTCAAACTTTAGCGTAAAGAGCGAGGAGTTGAGGAGGGGGCAGCCCCTTTCATAAATGGAATAATTTCTGTTCGTTTTAAGTTTTATTGTCGCTCCGTACTTTCAGTAAAAAAACTTGTTTTTTTTTTATTTAATTTCTGAACATTTTTGAGTTAATGCAGCTTTTATTTTGGCTCACCGTACATGAATAATCAAAACGAAATTTGCATATTGATTTTACTTTTTTGTGGCTAAATGGCTTTCTCGAAATTTTGTTCTGATGTAACTTACAAATTAACTTACGTAACGAACTTCTATATTCGTTTATTTTAATTTCGTATATTAGGGAGTTCGCCCCTAGTCAATACCTCGCTCTTTACGCTAAATTCAAATTTTGTTCCAATTCTTTAAGAATGACCCCTTAATCACAAAGGCCGTTAATTGGAATAAATAGCTCTGATGAAAGTACAAAAAAAAACTTTAGCGTAGCAAGGTAATGAGTAGGGGGGCGAACCTAATCATATACGTATTGATTTCTATTCTTTTTAAATTTTGATGTTGCTCCTTACTTTCAGTTGGAAAAATTGTTTTTTTTTATTATTTAATGTCTGATCTTTTTTAAAATAATGCTGGGAAATCCGGCGCCTCTTTCATAGCAATATCCCTTCCCCCATGAAAACTTCATACATGGAAAAATCATCCAACGTAGCACCCGACCCCCCCCCCCCCCAACTACCAAAAAAATCCCCCCTGAAAAATTCTGTATACTTTCCAATAACCAATGCTATATGTAAACATTGGGCAAAGTTCATAACTTGCAGACCTTCCCCTGGGGACTTTGAGGGGATTAAGTTATCCTCAAAGACATAGTTATTGTATTTTTCGACCATGCTTAACAAAATGGCTATCTCAAAATTTTGATCGGATGACTTTGGGAAACAAATGAGCGTGGGAGGGAGCCTCCATTTTTGGTCACTTAAAACGGGCACTATAACTTTTAATTTCCGTTGGAATGAGCCCTCCCGCGGTATTCTAGGACCACTCGTTTGATACGATCACCCCTGGGGAAAAAATTCCACATTTTTGGAGATAGGAGCTTGAAACTTCTATAGTAGGGTTGTCTGATACGCTAAATATGATGGTGTGATTTTCATTAAAGTTCTATGATAAGGCAAATTTTCTCAGGCGCGTCACTTTTAATGGGTAAGACTAAACTTGATAAATCTTATATATTTTAAATCAGCATAAAAATCTGATTTTTTTTTATGTATCTATTGGTATCAAAATTCCGTTTTTTAGAGTCACGGTTAATATTGAGCGGGGTCGCTCCTTACTTACAGTTCGTTACCACGAACTGTTTGAAATGTGTTCCTGTATTCTGAAAAAAAAAACTTTCACATTAATACCTTCTCTCGACGAAAGCGTAAATTTATAGAATAATCTATCCTGTGCTCATAGACGGCTGAATAATTTAATAGAATAAATGAGTACATAACGGAACAATACATTGTTGCTAAGAGATTGTTCCGGCAGGAGTATTTTCAATAGATTTACAAAAAAGGACATATGGAGCTTTGCTTCGCCATTATTTCATCTCCATAGAGATAATCAAAAGTTTGACGCATTATATATATTTTTTTTTCACAGCGTCAAATTTTGGAAACTTTGTCATGAGAAACTTTAGACGAAGTTTAATACGATAAAACGTATCTTGGTATATCATTATGTATATTACTTACCACATTGTTTTTATTTTCACTACGTTATAAAGATTAGGATATTAAATCCAATGCTAAACGCCAAATACTAATAAATTAAGAGGTCAGTGGCAGACATGGCAGATAAGAATTTTTGTCAGTGGCAGATTGTCAATTGTCAGTGGCAGATAATAATTTTTTCCGGAGATGGGGGCAATAATAGATAAAATCCATAATTTAAATCAGATATACCCATAAGTTCATAAAAAAAACTTTGGATTTCAGAGGAAAGGGGCCGCGACCCCAAGCGCTCCCCCACGTAATATTAAAGTAAGCCAAGTCAGTTCCGTTAATAAGAAGTAAAGAAAAGACCCTTTGAATTGACAATATTGTAAATTTTCTTGCAAATACCCCTTGATGACATTACTTCTGTCAAACAGTGTTTAAACGAACCTAAAAACAGCAATATTGCGATCTAAGCGTGGCTTGTTTTAACTTGGGGAATTTGAATCTGATATTGCTTAATATTCTGATTGTTTTCTTTTGTTGTATTTAGTCTAATTTAATAAGGAAAATTTGAAATAAACTTTGATTTTATCTCTAAATAAAAGCCTTTATAAAAAGATATGGTTGAGCTCGAGCTAGGCTCCTTTGCGGCTCCTATCTCAGCCATTGACGTTGTCGAGGATGCAACCTTCAGAAAAAATCTTTTCACCAGAAAAGTATCGTGTTTATTTCTAAAATCATAAAACGTTTCGCTGTATATGCATTTTTGACAACCCCCTGTCCTATTCTGCATATACACTTAGGATTATATACTGTATTTCATAGACTAAATAGTGAAATACTCTGTACGGGTTTAATCATTGGCAGTGCAGTAGCGCTGCCTAAGTAAAGAACGATGTTGGCACAATGTATGTTTTTTTTTCTAGAACAGGGCACTTCGTATCGAAGGAGTTGTTGTAGAAACTTCGAAAAGGGTTCATTCGATTGGACAGTGGAATGGCTAGTGCCCTTATTAATAGTCGAAAGTGATTGGAAGGCAAATCACACCCCTTCCAAGCACACCATTTCCCTAAACACATCCCATAAAAATTTTGAGATAGCCATTTTGTCCAACGTAGTTGATTTCCAAATAGAATTTTTTTTTTTGAGGAGAAAACTCCCTCCACAACCCTCAGAGCAAGGGTTGTAAGTTACGCCCTGGGGGCATATAAGGTTTTGTAGAAAGCTTTGTCGTAGAAACTTCAAAAAACGGCTCATTCGATTGGAAATTCAAAGGGCTAGTGCCCTTTTTAATAGGCGAAAGTGATTGGAGTGCAACAAACCCCCCTCTCATGCCCACCGTTTCCCCAAACACATACAATCAAAATTTTGAGATAGTTATTTGGTTCAACGTAGTTGAAAGTTCTGGAAATCAGGTCTTTGAGGATGAGAACCCCCCAATAGCCCTCAGGGAAAGGGTTGTAAGTTATGTCCTGGGGGCATATAAGGTTTTTATAGAAGGCGTTTTCGTAGAAACTTCAAAAAGGGCTCATTCGATTGGAAAATGAAATGGCTAGTGGCCTTTTTTATAGTCTAAAGTGATTGGAGGGCAACTAACCCCCCTCTCACGCCCACCATTTCCCCAAACACATCCAATCAATATTTTGATATAGACATTTTGGTAGTTGAAAGTTCTGGAAATTAGGTCTTTGCTAGTGTTGTCCATTTTGGTAGTTGAAAGTTCTGGAAACTAGGTCTGCCAGCGTCATGGGGGGACGAATGCCCCCCCCCCTACAACCATCATTTCCCCAAACACTTCCGATCAACATTTTGATATAGCCATTTTGTTGAACGTAGTTCCTGAAATTATGTTTTAGAGTATGACAACCCCCACAGCCCTCAGTGCTAAGGTTGGAAGTTATGCCCTGGGGGAATATAATGTCTTATATAGAAAGTGCTGTCGTAAAAATCTCAAAAAGGGCTCTTTCGATTTGAAATTGAGAGGACTATTGCCCTTTTTAATAGTCGAAAGTAATCGGAAGGAGAATCCCCCCGCCCATCATTTCCCCAAACATTTCCGATCAACATTTTGATCTGGCCATTTTGTTCAACGTAGTTGAAAGGTCTGGAAATTATGTCTTTGAGGATGACAAATCTCCCCAAATAGCCCTCAGGACAAGGGTCGTAAGTTATACCCTTGGGGCATATAAGGTTTTTATAGAAAGTTTTGTCGCAGAAGCTTCAAAAAGGGTTCACTCGATTGGAAGTTGAGAGGACTAGTGCCTTTTTTATTAGTCGAAAGTGATCAGAGGGCAAATGTCCCCTTCATCGCCTACTATTTCCCCAAAGACTTCCAATCAAAATTTTGATAGAGCCATTTTGTTAAGCCTATCAGAAAGGCCTGGAAATTATGTCTTTGAGGATAACAAATCGCCCCAGCCCTCAGGGCAAGGGTTGTAAGTTATGCCCTGGGGACATATAGGGTTTTATAGAAAGTGTGGTCATGTAAGTGTTTTACTTTTATAACTTTAAAAAATCAAAAATTAATTAAGATTTTAAGGAATAAATATCAGCATATGTATATTAAAATGACAATGAACATTTTTTTCAGTAAATTCATTTGAATTTTTTTCAGTAAAGCACAAATTATATTCTGGCTTTTAGAAAGCACAGGGTTTAGAACCCTACTCAGATTAATTTCTGCTCGTTTTGAGTTATGCTTATATAAATTTCTGTTTGTTTTGGGTTTCATTTATTTATTGATACTGATTTGTGGTAGTTGTATGCTTGGTAGATTATGGAGTTCTTTGCTTAAAAAAAAAACTTATTTTGTGAAAAAAGCTTTTTTGATTAATCACTGAATAAAATCAGTCATTCATATACACTTAGGTGTCATTTAAGGGTTCGTTCAGGGTTCAGTTCAGTTTTGGTTCTAATCTTCAGAGCTTAGCCTGTTTATTTTTAATTACTGAATTTTTCGATATTCGAACGTTTTTTAAATTAAATTCTTAAAATAAAATTTAAGAACAGAGAATATAATACATTGTGGAAGAAATAGGAGTGTCTAATTATCAAAAGATGTAAATAAGTTACAGGAATTTGTTTTGAAGAGACCAAATAGTTGCATTCTCTTTTATAGCGTGAATTATATATATTATATTGACAAAAAGGGTCAAAGAACAACTCTCGAATTATTAAAGCCGATGCTAAGTTTTCTCAAACTTGGGTTATCTCAAACTAGTTTATTTTCTTACTTTTTCTATCTATTTGAATCGATTTTTAATATTCTTCAGAAGATGAAATGTTGACTAGAAATTTCGGAAGTCTAAGATAATGAACTAGTGAAACATGATGAGGCTGTGACATGTTCTATTCATGAAAGTGTAAACAACAATTTACCACCCCCCTTCATTCGTCAGCCTTACAATAGCCTGTCAAAAGGGACGTCAAAACCCCGTCTGAAAAATTTTCCCCTGTGTCAACAAAGTTCTAAGAAAATTCCAAGGAAGGAAATGACTGTCAAGAAAAAGTCTTCTGTAATGATTTTCACAGATGAATTTTGGAAAAGCTCTTGACAACTTCTGTTAGTTTTTGGAAGCTTTAAAAATGTTTGAATGGAAGATTATCAGATGAGTTTTCCAATTTTCGTTTTGCGACAGTAAATGTAACCGGTCTCGTTTCTGAATAGAGTACTATCAGGGCAATTTATCAGGACAGAATTGGGATATACGAGGGGAAAACGTCTCCAATAAATTATCATACCTTCAATCAGCATTGAAGTAAAATCGTTATGTGGTTCTTTTTAAAACTTACTGGGGACATAACTTAGTCATATCATACATTATTTACATTTGCGTTATAAATCACAGTCATAAGCATAATCTTATTTTTTTCTATTATACCATATTTTTATACATGTTGCATCAGTCATTTAAATAGGTAAAATCAAAAGAAAAAGATATTATTTTGGTTTATTTTTTAGCTGATTTTCGTGAACGGATTACATTTTCCTTTATATCTGGAGAGACAAACTCTTTAAGGGTTCGTTGAATAATAGCCACTCTTTCTTAAAACATATATAGCCACTTTAAAACCTAAATATCCACTAATTAAAACCTAAATAGCCACCCAAATAGCCACTCTTTTTTAAAACCTAGTTAGTTTTAGAATAATATTGAGCTAAATTATTTTATCAAATGAATTCGTTTCCCAAGATGAACGTATACAATTCAAAACCTGATTGGTTGTTTTGTATGAAATTTTAAGCCAATAATAGGAATGAAAGCTTTTTGAGTTACAACATTTAATACAACTCTCTGTTCTCTTATGACCAAAAGTTATTTCAGAGACGGTGAATTTAACGGTATTGTCTTCCAAATGGTTCCATTAGGACAATTTACCAGGATCTAATTGAAGACAGGACATCCCTTTAGAGGGAGAATATACACCAATGAAGGATAGAAATGGGAAAATTCCTTTCTGAAACTATCAGGCAATTTTGTAGCATTCAAATTGAGGTCAGTTTAGTATTCTTACACAACCTTGTATGTCTCAAAAATTAGGAACAACCGGGAATCCAATTTTCAATTAAATAGACCACTGCAAGCAGTTATGCTGCTTCTGGATGTTGCGACTGACTAATTACTTTTGCTTTTTTATTTTTACGGTTCAATTTGGCAACACCAGCAAAATGTGATGCTGCCCGATAAACTTAATAATTTTGAAAAAAAAATGAAAAAAGCTTAGAAATTTCAATTTGTTTTTTTTTTTGTACAGCGTTTGTGTTTTTTTTTCATTTTTTACGTAGTCTATATACTAATCTCTATTTAGGCAGCGCTATTGCACTGCCCATGATTTTCAGCTTGTTTTCTCTTCTTGTTTATTTCCTTCTTTTCCCGTTGATAAAGACTTATGGACGTGAACCCACAAAATTCGAACTTTTATTAGCATTCATCTAAAAAGTTTGAAGCCCACTGTCTCGAAAGTTTTAATTGTAAGTAAAACAAAATTTTTGAAAGTGCTTTTTAGACGCGACTCACAGCCATTTGATGGTTTTAGTTCTCGTGTCAACGGAGCTTGATATAAGGAGCTCAGTTTCTGGATAACGCACCATCCGGACAAGGACGGATGCATAAAGGGAGAAGATTCCTTTGAGGGCATTTATCCACGCCAAAAAAATGTTTTCAGGTCACCTTTGATATCCATCGTGCATGAATAAAGCAAAGATAGGTATCTGACAATATAAATAATTTTAAATAGATGTGAAAATAGGAGCAATTCTTGTGTGATGGCATTATGCAGGGATGGCAAATTCATAGCCAGGAAGGGGGGGGGGGAAGTCTTTTATTTCAAAGAACATGAAAAAAAATCATACACTTTTTATAGCATCGGACCCTGTCATCAAAGTCCGGGTGAGACCTGACAGAGAAAAAAAATATAAGTCTGAATCGACATTCACATTTTAACGCTTTCTTTTCAGTATCTTCATTGTAGTTTGTTTCTATGTCTGTATGTGTCAAATTCCAGGACGACAAACTTTTAAGAAAAAAATAGGAAAAGGGCCTGGCCAGCAATTAAGACTTTTGTTTAGTTGGCGACTGGAACCCGTGACATTTAAATAATTGTTTATTTTTTTGTCAAATTTCAAAACTAATTTTTAAATAATTATTATAAAAAGTAATATCATATTACCGTCCATTAAAAAAAATAATCATGGCTGTCAACAAATATACAGCAGTCAAATCGAATGGGGTAAATTTCTTAAATTTTAAACTAAAAACAACATTAATGTAAGGAAGTTATAATAAAACAAAGAAATCTGTAAATTTCAAAAAAATATTTGACTATTTTTTCCTAGCAATAAAAGTTCCTAATATATCCCAATAAACTTGAATGCGATATTGCTCTAACATTATTTACAGAATAATGTGGCACATTTACAAAAAAAAAAAAATTACAACCGTTTCGAATTTACATTATAATGTCAGTTTTGGAATAATTCACTGGATTTAAGTTGTCGAATTTTTCGTTTTTATTTCTGCGCTACTAAATTGAAATAGACCAGTTCCTGGAATAAAAGTCCGATATTAAGACAATTTATTAGGCGAATTCTCTATTAGCTCAACAGAATTCAATTGTACAAGGGGGAAAAGACCCCTTTTAAAATTGTCTGATCCTCAATCCACCCATTAAATGAAAATTATTTAGAGATCCACTCACTGGGCACATACGCATAAACTTATTTCAGGGGCTGGAGGAACAATATTTAGGGGGGTTCCGAATTCAAGAAAAAAAAAACTCTCGACCATAGAGGAATCACGTGAAACATGATTGTTTTTTTCCTATTAAAAACTCAGGAAAGCGTGCTGGAAGTATGTTTTCCAGGGCCTCCCCCTATAATAGTAAACTGTTGATTCCTATGATCCACCTTTTGCACAAATAATCATATCTTGTGACATTTCAAGGGGCGAAAGTTTTTAAGGATGAAGGGCAAACTATAACCAAATATTACTGACCAAGGCCGCATCAAAAGGGGGGGGGGGATTTTTGTCGTACTCGTAGAAATGTAACAGAAATACATATTTGGCAATTTTTTTCATACAAACAAAAAAATTTTATGCATTTTTACCCCCTCCGCCCGAGAAAAAATCCTGGATTCGCCCTTGATACTGACATCTTTTGATGCGCATCCGGCAAGGTGAGTTTCAGCGAATATTTCTATAAAATTTGTCGCTTTATCGCTAAAATTAACCCTTTTAAATTAAAGTTACTACACTTTATTTTTCTTCATACAATACAGATACCAGCGATCAATTATGGATTTTCCTTTTTTTTTTAAAGTATATCATATACTTTTCTAAACATTTACTTGGGCTGTTGTTCTGTGTCCTTAATCTGGAAGGGCGGAAAAGGTATGCTAATCCAAGCAACATTAAAATGTGTCAATATCTTCGCAGATTCACTTTCCAATCCATCATTAGAAAAACAGTTTTGAGCAATTATATAAACAGGAACAGATCTTAGAAGACTAGAAAAGTCCTAGGAAATACAGTAAAAGGGGTGGGGTACTTTGATCCAAACCCATTATGTAGGGATGAGATTAATGCAAAATGCTTGTAAGACCACAATGAAAGTTTTATTTTAAATATAAATGGTAGCTTTGAACGTTTTATTGAATTTTTCAAATCTTTTCATATTTCAAAGCATATCCTTTACAAGAGCATTGTATCGAAAAAAAATGGCTTTGGCGAGAAGGGCTAATTTTTTGAAGACGCAAAACATTTTGCTTATTTTGAGTCATACAGAACAAAATGAATCCCCATTTTCTTAGGCTTAATTTCCATCCCATTAGAAAAACAATGTTGAGTAATGGCACCAACTGGAAGGGATTTTATAAGATAAGAAAAGTTGCTTAGAAATAAAATAAGGGAAATAGGGATACAAATAAATTTAAATGTAGCATGTAGGGGTGAGACCTCTTGGGGGTGGATTCTCCCTCCCCCATGATTTTGAAAAAAATCTTGACCCTACTATATTTTTGTTAATTGATACCCCTTTTCACGTCTCAAAATAAACCTTTATTAGAGTAACGTATTAAAAGAAATTGACTTTAGGAGGGGGTCATTCGTCAAAGCAACAAAAACGTGTTACTTATTTATATAGTGACAAACAGTATACGCAAGAAGGTTTTCCGTTTTGCATCTAATGTCGTATATCTTGGGATTAAAACGCCTATTTCGTGTTTTGTTAGAATCACCACAAATAGAAAACATTATGTGTACTTGCCTATAGTGGATTGAATTAAAATTACAAAACAACTGAGTTTTTGGAGGAGGGGGATTGAGAACATGAGAGACGTGTAGATGTACTCGGGTCTAATAGCCAAGGTATTATTTCCACTAGATATATCAATTGCGGTCTAGGACACATGCGGGATTTTACTTTCAGGAGGGGGACGGGCACAACCCTAAAAAATGTGCCTAAAACAAATGATTTATAGGGGGGGACTAAAGACAATATAAGAACTGTCGCAAGAGGTTTGAGGTTTTTGAAGAGGGGGCAAGGACTGAAAGCACACCCCCTCCATTTATACCTAACTAATTAGAGTTATGTTTTCATTTTGTTCTATTTTAAAAAAGAACATTAGCTTGTCCTCAAGGCATCATTTATAGAAGAGAGAATTTCGAATACTTACTTTACAAATTCACATCCAATATTTAATCTAATCCATACTCAATCGTTCACTAATCGTGCATCCACTCACCAATGCCACTCTAAAATAATTCTCAGATTGAGCGATAACCACAATTCTATCCTATCAGCAAGGCGTTAGATTCAAAACTGAAAATCCGTGTCTTATGACATAAGCGTGATTACTATCGTACAGGTAAGGGTAGTCATATATATTCAGTTTCAATATTCATAGTTAATCAGTCAATTTCACGACAATCAGATATATGAATACGATTCCTAGTATTAGCATTCAGAGGGGTTGAATACTTTGAAACATCATGTATATCAGGTGGCGCTTGCCACATGAGTGGCAGACTTCAACACAAGATGTCATGGGGAATAACACAGCAGAGGCGTGCCACAAGTAGCTCAAAGTGTGCCATCCTTCGCGGAAATAGAGGTGCTTTGAGATCTCCATCGGGTTGTGAAGACCAGACAACCCCTCGCATAGATTAACATTCAAATGAGCCTATTATTAGATTCAACTTAAAACTTTCGTTTGATCCTTGACTTATATTGATTTTACTGGCTTCAATCATGCGAGGGTTTGACCTGAGATTTTAAAGCTGTGAGAAATTCAAAAGCAATTAATTTAGCTTTGATTTGGCTCTCTATCTTGTGGAATGGATTACATAAATATCAATAAACAAGACTATAACGAAGAAGCTTGATGCTTCAACCTTCCTCCAAAATTATAGAGCATAAAGGCTCTTTGCACAACAATTTTTAGAAAAAAAACAACAAATCTTTCCTGAAAACATGTAGCAAAGATCCTTCGAAGCCACTAAGAATTTTTCAAAGCTAAATATCCTTAATCTAAAGGAAGAATTGGAGCAAGTTCAAAGCATTTTCTGAAAATGCATGTTCCAAGTCAGTGCAAATGACTGACTACACTAGACCCTTAAGGTCCAAACCGGCGGTGCTGATCTCCGTTTCGTGGCCCTTCAGCCAGGAAGTGCAATGTGGGCTGGGGGCCAGCCATCCTGTGCTTTCGCACACCCTTCCTCAATTGTTACTGTAGTACGACTCAAACATCCATCTTCCTTGTAAGGAGGAGAGCTCACCAGCCGCTGCGCTACATCAACTTAGTGCAAATCCGTTATCGGCAAAACCAAGAATCAAAACACGGGGATATTCCAGTGGTAACCTAATAAAGTCCAGGGAATGGGACAAAGACGTAAAAAGGAGGCCTCCCAAAACCACGAAATGTGATATATATTTCAAATATTTTCCGTATAACATACTGTCATTTCTTGAAGTTGCCTCCCCCGCTTTCTACAAAAGGAGCTCCTACATCTTTGCCTAGGTTGATCACAGGCTGTGTCGTGTGTATATGAGAATGTTCGTCCAAACATGCCTCATGCGTACATAAAGCGATTTAGCCAATAATCTTTACAAAATAAAAGGATCAACATCGGTAAACAGGTTATATATAACGTAGCTCGTACGCCCAGGGTCATATTTTTTTCTGGGGGGGGGTGTACAAAAAAAAGCTTTAAAAAACACATCAAGAATTTGTTTATATTATTTTGTTACGTTTTTAAGAGTGGGAATCACGTTTCAGGGGGAGAGGGGGATTCAACCCCCCCCCCCCCCGTGGATACGGCCTTGCGTACGCTAACCGCAAAAACCTATAGTATGAAGGGAGAATATGCTATGTATAAATTCAATTAGTTGGAAAAGACGAGTTAAATTTGCAAATTGCAATTATTACATTTAGATTCCCACTCGGGATTAAAGTTTGAAATGGAAAAGTTGAAGGTATAGGACCTTCACAAGAACTGATAATTTATTTCAACTTGAAAAAAAAAATTGATTTGTAAATTAAATTCTCCCTAGAAACATCCATTTCATTCATTTATTCACCTTTTTTTCGGACACAGAAAAAATCTTTCATATTCGGCAAGTCACTTTAAGTTGTTAAAACATTATTTGCATTAGAAACTGCATTTTTATCGTTCAAGCTGCTTCATAGTAACATTTCAAACTATATATCTGAATAATCTACACTGTTTGTATAATTGACTTGAAATAACCAGTTCCACGATAAAATCAACTGGGAAGAAACTGTCAATTGTGTTATAAGAGCGGCATTAAAAGCCGAATTGATGTGCGATAAGCAGACACACGTAATAGGATGGGTCATTAAATTTGGATCTTTAATGCTTTTTTAACAATTAGCATCAGCAAGGCAGGATTTTGGAGATGCGGGAATTTATGCTGGGTGGGAGCCTTCAGGGTCGTACCCCCTCAAATATCAGGAGGCTAAGAATATTCTTGTATCATATGCATGAATGATTTTCTAAAAGTTTTAACGGAATTGTACCTACCCAAATATGTAATATCGTCCCTCAAAACAAATTCCTGCAGTATTCGCAGTTGAGAATTAGGACCAACGCTTTTGAATACGGATGAAGTCGTAATTTTTTACCCTTGGTGTGGGATCAAGGCTGAGCGATTTTAATATTTTTAAGAGCTGCTGGTCTCATCAAAAATGGCCGAAACTGACCATGGTGTCAACTGTTACTTGGGAATTCCAAAGAAATAGAACTTACAGAAAAGCTGCGAAACTAATATTACTAATCCGATACGTATCTAAGGCTTTAACCTGAAGCCTTGACTTCAAATAAAGTCTGATTAGGCTTGAGCCTGATAGGCTAGATTAAGCTTCAAATTTGTTTTTATGGTCCTGTGTTTGGAGGGAAAGTTAAAGGAAACGTGAAGTTGGAAGATTTCTTAGCGACCCTAGAGCCCTGAATATTTTCCATCTAGTGGGTAGAGTTTTGGATTGTCCCTATTATACGATTTTTTCTCACCAAATAGAGCCCGCGAAAATGCTTCAGCTTCTACTTTCCTTGAAGATGGAATTAATCTAAAATTTCTAAAAAAGAAAAACAATCTAGAACCTGTAAGAAAAAATATTATTAATGACGGCTCTACTTCCCAACAATTTCCGCGAGTTGTGAAAGGGGAAACAATAAATATTGAAAAAAACAGAAAGTTCTAGTTATTCTGAATCCAGTAAAATGGGAGAAAATGGATTAAACCAATTAAAAAGGCGTTCAAATTGTTAATTGGTTTACTGAAGTTCTCAGTTTGACAAAGCGAGTCACATAACACTTTTGGAATTCTTGCAATGAACGTCCTAGGAAACATCCTTTGTTCCCTCTCTTTAAGGGGCAGATTCCGATTATAAGCAACAGGTTCTTGCAATGCTATGCCCACATTATGATGGAGCTTAGCAGATTTACACCACTGATGAATTAAAGAAAGACATTGTGGTTTGGATGTCTCCCGTTAAAGTTTTTGCTTCTAATCTTTCATTGTGGACATTATTCGAAACGTCTCTAGATTCTCATTCCTAGAGTTTGTTTGAGCAATGGGTTTTATTAAATCAGCAATAAACTCTGTCTGGTTTTAATCCATATACTTAGTCAAAATAAAGCAACTAATCGAAAGGTTTAGAGGCTTAGCCTCCTTTATAAGTTTAAAACTAATGCCAGTGGCGTTAATTCACGAAAATTAGGGGAGGGAGACTTTAGTGTTTGTTTCTTTTTTTTCAATGGAATTACCTAAGAAATACATTTTTCAAAAAAAAAAAAATCTGGAGGCACACACCCCCTGGATCCCCCTATTTACACTACTACAATGTGCCTTATCTGTTTTCGATTTATCAATGGTTACAGTTTTCTATTATTCTTTGACTTAATTCACTCTTATTATGGCCGGTACAAAACTCAAGAAGTTTTATCTGTGTGATCTAAGAGAAAAAGCGGTTTGTTTTTCGCATTTGGTTAAAATTAGCTTAGTCCCAGTGAGAAATATTTAAATTAAATATTCAATATATAGAGGTGGTTAGGTATTTAACATAGTGCGTTCTGGGCAGCCTGCTTTCCATAATTTTCTTCTGTATTTTCCATAGTTTTGTTAATAAAGTATTACATTTTCATCATATTTTGTTATATTCCATTATGATTAACCTAACTTCACTTCCTGAGTGTGTTTTGGGATATTCAACAAGTACCTTTTGGCCGACTAAAGAATACGCTATGATGAATCGGACCAAATTAAAACAAATCACAACACTAATGCCTTTTTATTCACAGACTGTGGGCCTTTTCTTAAAATATCACCAACTTACCGATCCAAAGAATGCCATAAATTGAGTAAATCCAACAGAAAGTCAAATAAACGAGGAACATATATTACCGATTGTGAAAAAATGGATATTTGTTACGCCCATTTGAGCTTTTGTTATCTTTACCATAATCCATTTGGTTTAACCATACGGGCAATGGGTGCCTAAATTGCTGTTGATTTAATGGGACATAGTTTTAGCATATGTTTTCAAAAGCAGGTGTTAGATAACAGGCATAGCAAATAAATAGCAATATTTTAGCTGGGCTATAAAATGTTCAAAAGCAAAAAGGTACTTGTTTAGAATCCAGTAAACACGCGAGAAGTGAAGTTTGGTTAATGCCAATAAAATAAAACAAAGTATGATAAAAAAATATAATAGTTCAGAAAAAAATTTGGGCTATATATTTGCACATTAGGGGGTAGGGGTAAAGCATAGCATATATTAAATACCTAACCTAGGTAGCTTTTTTGGCCCGTTCCACCCTAAAAAACTAAAGTCTAAATATTTGTCACGGAGTGAGCAATACCTCACTAAGCAGCGAAAACCTGTTTTTCAGATAGTATCTTTGAGATTTTGTTGTGGTTTCTCCTGCATGTTTACTGGATTCTAAACAAGTACCAGGAAAAATGTTCACTCTATTTAATCAGAGAAAAGGGAATTACACAAGAGTGGATTCGTTGACTGTGGACTCAAGGAATATTTTTGCGCACAAGTCGACATGAAAAACATAATTTAAAAAGTGTAGTTAAAAAAATCGGAAATAATTTCACAAAACAAAGAAAAGACATTAAGCCGTTTCTAAAAATCACATCTAGATATTTGGTTGTTGATTTTCAAAAGGCTCAAAAAAGTAACAAAAGATTTCCCCCTCCCTCGGGAAGTTTATGTAAATTATTTCTTTGCAAATATGCAATGAATATCGGCCCCTCAAAGGAAGCAAATACCCTTATTCACAGCTAGAATCTTGACCCAATATAGCTTTTCCTCGTTAAAAATGAAATTCTGGATGCAACACTGACCTTCGCCCTTTTTGTAAAATTAAGCAATTCATGCTTCTGCTGGTTAAGGCGCTTTCACATTGCCGTTCATTAATGTAAGTTACTTACCGCAAGCATGTAGAGTGATCAACGATTGGTCACCAAAAACACCCAACCAATCCAGAACAAGTTTATATAAACTTGTGTGATAAGCCTAATTAGTCAAAGTGAAACAACATTTAATTTTGGCTGGTAGGTCTAACCTTGATAAAGTTTGTATATTTAAATCAGAATGAAATGCAAGCAAAGTTAGCACAAATAAGTTACGGCATGTGGCTCAAGTACGGTTTTGTGTTAATGCTAAACTCTATTACAATTACGAAATCAAAATTCATAAATTATTATCCTTAAGTGTGGTATGTTGAGACACATACGCCAAGTGTGGGTTTTCAGGGAAAAACTCCTAAAAATCTCAATATTTCGACAGTTTGTGCTATGTTTTTCATTAAATTATCCTTTTTGTATATTACTCTATTCAAGTTTTTTTTTTAATTTATTTTATTTCCTTTCATATAACTGAAGCAAATTATTGCTGACGTACCTAAATTTACAATTTTTACCTAAAGCTACCTAATCTACCATACATAAATCTACAATTTTAATTTAAATTTTATGTCTTTGCAATTATTTATTCATAGGCGTCACAGTTTATATAATTATCCAGTAAGTTTATCGCAGATCATTTCTGGTCTTCATTCTCGGTACGAACAAAAAGCTCCTCCCACTTCTTTCTGCATTAGCGGGTTAGTCTGTTTCCGATTGTTTCCAACAAAGTGCATTATTCGTAATAGCGGGTTTCCACTTGTTTCCGATTAGATCACAGTCTGACTTGTCTACCCGTGAAAAGATCTGATTCCGCTTATGTTTCTATCTGCAAAAACGTTCTCTGGAGCACTCGCACCTTAGTCCGGGTTTTTATAATGGGTGAGATAGGGAAAGATCATACTGGATAATTATATAAACTGTGATAGGCGTATACAAACGTGAACATCCTGATTTGTTGATGCACTGCCCCTGTCTAATATAGTAGGCATTAATATTTTTTAAATGATAGAAAGGAGGAAAACCATTAAAAGCATCAGTACCACTAGTAGGAACCATACAATCTAGTGTCTTATCATTTGCCTTTTAAGTTTTTTTTCTCTCTCTTTTTCTTCGTTGCTTTCATGCTGTCCTACTTGATCCGTCTTTTTTTTCTTTTGCTTAGGTTTGATCGTTATAAGGTATTATTAGTTTTGATTGGATGTGATTTGCTTAGGTAACATATCAACGGTATAGGGAAAAAATTCTTTTTATGTGTAATAGTTTGAAGGCCCAGCAGGACCGTGTCGCTAAATTAGTTTCAAAAATTAAGTAAAGTAAAAAAAAACATTTTTTTAACAGAAAGTAAGGAGTGGCATTAAAACTTAAAACGAACAGAAATTATTCCGTATATGAAAGGTGTTTTCCCCTCCTCAACGCCTCACTCTTTACGCTAGTTTGACTCTTTGTCACAACTCCACTTTTTAAAACAATAAAAACTCTACCTTAAAGAGCGAGGCGTTGAAAAGAGGACAGCCCCTTTCATATACGGAATAATTTCTGTTCGTTTTAAGTTTTAATGTCGCTCCTTACTTTCAGTATAAAAAATACTAGTTTTTTTTTATATTTAATTTCTAAACGTTTTCAACTAATGCAGGTTCAAATTTGGCTCACCGTATATGAAAAATTAATTTTGAAAAATTTGCATATTAATTTTGGCAGATTTGTTTCGTATATGAAGGGTTGTTCCCTCCTCAATACCTTGTTCTTTACGCTGAAGTTGTTAATGCTTTTAAAAAAGCTTTCTATTCTAAACAAAAGGCTCCCATGTTTTAGTAGGCGCTCGTAAAAAATTGAGAAAAACAGTTAAAGTTTAGTGTAAAGAGTAAGGTATTGAGGAGGGGGAAACCCCTTCATATATGAAATAATTTCTTCTTGTTTTTCAAATAATGCCGGTAAATCTGGCTCACCCTCTATGAAATATAACTTTCTTCCTCACATAAAACTCCTCCGTGGAAATTTCATCCAACGTAAAGCCCCCCCCCCAGGTCAAAATCCCTCCAGACCGTCCCATCTTCGCTGAGAATCCCCCTCCCTGTAAAATTGCTTGCGGACGATTCAGCCTAAAAAATTCTACTTAGCATTCTATCATTTGAATAAGACTTTAATCTGTAATCGGTTTCTCGATCACTCCAGAAACGCCCCTTTTGTGGAAATTATATCGTGGAAATCAAAACACGCGTAAAAAAGCCCTTGGATAATTCCCCCGGAAAATCTCCACATGAAAAATTTGGCAAAGAGAATGTAGGACAATTAAAAAGAATTTTGTATAGTAATTATGTCAAATACCCCCAGTGTAACATTGTCCCTGGATATTCATCCCCCCCGCTCCAAAGGAAGATTCTCCCTATTGAAATCTATCCCAAGCGCAACCCCCACCCATCCGCCCAAAAAAAAAGGTCTATATACTTCCCAATAACAAATACTATACGTAAACAATGGGCGAATTTCATAACTTACAGGCCTCTCCTCGCGAACTATGTGGGGTAACTTTACGCTTTAAGACATAATTATTTGATCTTTCAACTATACTGAACAAAATGGCTATCTCAAAATTTTGATCAGATAAATCCAGGGACAAAATGGGCCTGGGAGGAGACCTAGTTGCCCTCCAACCTTTTTGGTCAATTAAAAAGAGCACTAGAACTTTTAGTTTCCGTTCAAATGCACCCTCTCCCGATCTTCTAGGCAATTATTTCGATACAATCACCCCTGAAAAAAAAAATAAAAATAAACACACATCCGTGATCTGTTTTCTGGTAAAATAGCAAAATTCCACATTTTTGCGGATATGAGATTGAAACTTCTACAGTAGGGTTTTCTGGTACGCTGAATCTGATGGTGTGATTTTCATTAAGATTCCTTTAATTTGGAGTAGGTGGTGTTTCTCCCCTATTTCAAAAATCAGATAACTTTTGTAATAGGTAACACTAAACCTGGTGAATATTATATATTTGGAATCAGCATAATAAGCTGATCCTTTTGGTGTTTCTATTGATGCAAAAATTCCGTTTTTTAGATTTTTGGTTACTATTGAGCCGAGTCGCTTCTTCCTTACAGTTCGTTACCACCACAGTTTATAGAATTATCCAGTAAGTTTATCGCAGATCATTTCTGGTCTTCATTCTCGGTACGAACAAAAAGCTCCTCCCACTTCTTTCTGCATTAGCGGGTTACTTGTTTCCGATTATTTCTATTATAACTGTAAGTTTCGCGTCCAAGAGGGTTACAAAGTGCATTAGCTTATTCGTAATAGCGGGTTTCCAGTTGTTTCCGATTGTTTCGCGTCTGACTTGTCTACCCGTGAAAAGATCTGATGCCGCTTATGTTTCTATCTGCAAAAACGTTCTCTGGAGCACTCGCACCTTGGTCCGGGTTTTTATAATGGGTGAGATAGGGAAAGATCATACTGGATAATTATATAAACTGTGGTTACCACGAACTGTTTGATTATTAAAGTATGTACCAAACAATGAATTATTCCTGAAGTAAAGGTAAAATTACCATCAATAAATTAATTCCATTTCAGACACCCCGAAGCTTTAATGGAACTTCAACATTTATCTGTGAAAATTTATCAACTAGCTTTGAGACAAGGCCAGGTAATATAGCACAGTCCCTGGGGAATGAATAAAGATTAATTCCTCAGTAGTTACCCTCTGGAGAAATTCTATGTTTTAAAGAGAAGTACTCAATTTGTCGTTTACTATTGCAACAGCTGGACTGGAAACCATTTAGTAAGTTTACTGTAACTTTAGAAAGTTTAGAAATAAGGTAATGATGGAACTGGCAAGGCTTGTTACAGTTCAAATTTATATTTAAGTTGCTCACAAGCAAAAGTAATTATTAAATTACCTATTGGTGCCCTATTGGAGCTGTCAAGCTAGAATTTATGGTTTTTGATTCTCAGAAAATGAGAAAAGCTTCTTGAGAGAACATGATTTTTATTTGACACTCAGAAAGGACTATGCTTTGCTAATACGAGCTATATTTGCAGCTAAGCATCCTCGAATATAATATAATATTTATTTTTTGTTATCGAAATGCCAAATTCATTGGACGGAGTAGGCCTGGTCCAGCATACATGATAATTCTGACCACTACTGTATCAATATTGCCATCCTCAAGTCGATTTTCTGGCGGGAATATTATTGAAAGGCCTTTTATTGAACCTTCTGTCAAACAGTTCGTGGTAACGAACTGTAAGCAAGGAGCGACCCGGCTCAATGGTAACCGAAACTCCAGAAAACGGTATTTTGATACAAATAAATACATCAAAAGAATCACATTTTAATGCTGATTTCAAATATATAAGTTTCATCAAGTTTAATCCTACCCATCAAAAGTAAGGCACCTGAGAAAATTTGGCTGATTTTCGAAAAAGGGGGGAAAGACCCCCTAAAAGTTATAGAACCTTAATGAAAATCACACCATCATATTCCGCGTATCAGAGAACCCTACTGTAGAGGTTTCAAGCTCCCATCTACAAAAATGTGGAATTTTGCATTTTTTGCCAGAAGAAAGATCACGGGTGCGTGTTTATTTGTTTGTTTGTTTGTTTTTTTTTTTTTCCCCAGGGTTGATCGTATCGAACCAGTTGTCCTAGAATATCGTGGAAGGGCTCATTGGAATGGAAATTGAAAGTTCTAGTGCCCTTTTTAAGTGACCAAAAAAATGGAGGGCAACTAGGCCCCCTCCCACGCTCATTTTTTCCCCAAAGTCACCTGATCAAAATTTTGAGATAGCCATTTTGTTCAGCATGTTCGAAAATATTATAAATATTTCTTTTAGGATGACTTAATCCCCCGAACTTCCCGGGGGGAGGGCTGAAAGTTATGAACTTTACCCAATGTTAACATATAGTATTGGTTATTTGGAAGTATACAGACGTTTTCAGGGGAGATTTTTCCTGGTAGTGGGGGGGGGGGGGTGGGTCAGGGGTTATGTGGGAGGATCTTTCCACGAAGGAAGTTTTCATGGGGGAAGGGACATTGCTATGAAGGGGACGCCGGACTTCCCAGCATTATTTAAAAAAAGATCATAAATTTAATATAAAAAAACAAGTATTTCAACTACAACAGCAGCAACATCGAAACTTTAAACGCACAGAAAATATTACATATATAATTGGGTTCACCCCGTAGTCAATGCCTCGCTCTTTAAGCCAAAGATTTTTTTAGTACTTTCATAAGAGCTATTTATTCTAATTAACGGCCTTTGTGATTAAGCGGTCATTTCTAAAGAATTGGAACAAAATTTGAAGTTTCGCTTAAAGAGCAAGGTATTGACTAGTGGGCGAACCCCCTAATAAATGTATTAAAAATATATGAATATAGAAGTTCGTTACGTAAGTTAATTCGTAAGTTTCGTATATTTATTACTAATAAAAACGTTCATAAATAAAATTAAACAAGTTTCGAGAAAGCCATTTAACTAAATAAAAGTAAATTAATATGAAAATTTTGTTTTAATTATTCATGTACGGTGAGCCAAGATCAAAACCTGCATTTATTCAAAAACGTTCAAAAATTAAATAACAAAAACAAGTTTTTTAAACTGAAAGTAAGGAGCGACATTAAAACTTAAAACGAACAGAAATTATTCTGTATATGAAAGAGACTGTCCCCTCCGCAACGCCTCGCTCTTTACGCTAAAGTTTGACTCTGTCTCACAACTTTATTTTTTAAAACAATAAAAAAAATTAGCGTAAAGAGCGAGGCGTTAAGGAGGGGACAGTCTCTTTCATATACAGAATAATTTCTGTTCGTTTTAAGTTTTAATGTCGCTCCTTACTTTCAGTTTAAAAAACTTGTTTTTTTTATTTAATTGCCGTAAAGAACGAGTGTTTTAAATTTAGTTTCAATTGATTGTTACGATAAATCGACGCCAAAACTACTGCCATTTCACTAGTAAAAGATGATAGAGTAAGTTTTGCAAATGATTAGTCTTTCTTATCATTTTATAAAAGACACACCTTTGATTCAAATACTTAGGAATCCCATGAATCCTTTCAAGAATCAGACCAAACTGTTGTGGTAAAATGTACTGAAGCCTAGAAAGTAAATCACCTTTTGATTTTTTAGGTTTATAATCCCTGTGTCAGTTTTGGTATGCTTTGGTATGCTCTCTGCTCTTTCTGCTTTGGTATGCTCTCTGCTCTTTCTGCTTTGGTATGCTCTCTGACCTTTCTGCTCTCCTTCGGTTTTAACATTTTTAAAAAGTACAAAAACTTTGCTATCATTTCATAGCTGAGATTCAGCTCCATCCATCTTCCAAATTAATTAATTCTGAAGACCACGCTACCTTTCCATAATGATAAATAACTGTTCGAATAACCCTAATTCACAAAATCAACTTTTTGATTTTATAACTTTCCTTTGCCTTGATAAATAACTGGGATAAATCCTTTTATTAGGTAGTGAAAAAAAACATTAAATACAATTACTGGATATTTCGACCACATGTACAGTCATCGATATCAGCAGAAATTCTTTTCCGCTTTGAGTATTTCTGCTGATGGCGATCACTGTACATGTGACCAAAATATCCAGTTTTTTTTTTTTACTATCAAATAAAAGGATTTACCCCTATTCGAACTCTTATTTGTCGCTACCAACTTAAATTTTTGAAATTTGGTGTGTGCTGTTTTTAGATTAAAAAACAATACAAATTAGTTAAAAATAGTTGAAAAAAAGGATAATTCTTTTATTTTTAAGCAAGTTTCGTAACTTCTCTAAGAAAAAGTTTAAGCAATATCATAATTCTGGCAAAGTGAATGAATTCATCTGAGGTCAAAGAACCCAATGATTTGAATATCAAGTCCCTGGGATGCAAGTTATAGCTACAGACTTGTTACAAAATCGCTTGCTCCAGAGGGAACATATTGCTTGAGTGGAGCTTAAGATGGGTTTATAGTTATACTTAGATGTCCAGACACGTGTCTGTTCAGATATCAATATCCAAGCAAATATGTGAAATTTGGTGCTTGGATACAACAAGTTACAGCTGAGAATCGATTGCTAGAGTCTAGAACTCTGTGTCTATGAATTTAAGTTCAACCAATCAGGATGCCTCTTTTCAACCATATTTATTATATGTGCTTAAGAGTGGTGTTTACAAGTATGCCCGGTTGAACCTACATTCTGAAGTGCGTGTATGACCAGAGAAACATGTCTGGGCATGGAAGTCTTACCGGACTTGCATGTGAAAGACGCTTTAACTAAAGGTGTGTCTTCATTTGCCTTATTCAGGTAAACTTGGCCGTGTGGCGTCGACATCGGTAATCCAATTTGGGTTCACCTGATTAGGATGGTTGTAGTCCCGTCCTTTCAAGGTGTGTATTATCATTGTTTCTGATGTTACTTGGACATGTTGACCTGTAAAGTCAATGAAGACAGAGCTCAAGTGAGCTTTCCTTTTATGGTAGTTTTCCTATCTTAACTCCAGGTGAAAGCACTTTTTATTGTCCAAAATTATCAGTTATTTTCGTTTATTAGTTCCAATTTATTTCGAACATGTTTTTTAATCCAGTTTTTTCGAGGTAGATGAGATCTATTCAAGGTATATGCAATCTACAAAGCCAGAAGTAAGGCGAAATTGAAAACAAATTTTTGAAGAAAGTGGCTATTTAGGAAAATGGCCTTTTAGTATTTATTAGGAAATGATTGCAATTTTTTGGAACATTCCTAATGCTAGGTAAAAACTAGGAAAACAAATTTTCTAGTTGTTTCAAATAGGAGCCTGAAACTTTTAAAAACGGTCAGACCGAATAAAAATTTCACTGTCAAAATTGCTATTGTAGAAAATCCGTTACCAGTTTATAGTTCCGCGCTCCAAAGTTAAAAGACAACGGTATTTTAGAAGGATCGCACAGATGTCCCTTTTTTCCAATCAGTACTAGTAGCCTACTAAATAGTCGTGGGACGGTGATTAGGCGCTCATTAGAAAGAATATTTTCTAATTCGCCAGCTTTTCATAAGCCCACGATGATGATGCCAAGAAAAGGTGTCTTACAGAACGAAAGAAGGCTATTTCAAGTACCCTTGTTTTCACTAGCGTTAGCAGCATTCTAAATTGTCATAGCTTGGTTATTATGGGCCAGTCCGACGGTTAATTTCTCCCCAATTCCCTTCTTATGCACCAATTTTTTTCACTTCCGCAAGAAAGTATCATTTTTTTTTACCGGGACTTGCCAAAAGATTTATAAATAGGTTGTGATTAAAGTCTCATAAAATCTTGGTTTTGTCTATTGATTTTTATTTCGATTTTAGGAAACGTAGAAAACTTTTGGTCAAAATCTTAGTAACCAAGACCTGGTTATTTTTTTCATCTAGTACCCATATTGTAATTAAGTTTTTCCTCCTTTTGGGGTGAACATGATGAAAATATCAATTCTGCCACTTTTTTTAGCTTCTGCGAAAAAAGTCGTTTTAGATTATTATTTTACAACGTTAAAAAACATAAATTTGGCTTTATTATCTTTAGATCTTGTTTGAGTGACAAGATATTGGTGACCAGAGAACAAAATCTCTAAACTTTGATGCAGTGACTGACCCCCCTCCCCCCCCCAAAAAAAAAATGCTAGAAGAAAATAATAATAATTTACCATTACGAGGGCCGTCATGACTTTCCTGTTATATTTCTTTTCATATTTGATGTGAAGTTTGGGTACTGTAGGCAATTCTAGGCTCCTCAAATAATCTTGACATTTGCGTTAACTCATAGAAAACGAGCATAGTATCTAAAACTAGTCAACTTCAGACATTTTGGCTGAAAATGACCATCTATTTTGTGAGTATTGGTAATAGCGTCTTATAAAATCGTTTGGAGAATTTTTTTTCTTTGAAGAAAAAAAATTCTTACAATTCAATTTTTAAGGGGTTCTCACGTATCATATATATAATGAAATAATATATAACTAAAATTATGCCATGCAGGTTTTTCTTGTGAGATATATTCAACTGGAGCCCATCAATAGAAATAGTCTTAAAATCGTGTCTTCATTTAGTTCTCTTAGAATATTACACCCTAATTCACAAAATCAACTTTTTGATTTTATAACTTTCCTTTGCCTTCAAAAACCTTAAATATCCAAAAATCTTTCAATTGTATTTTTTTATTTGTGTGATTCTCAATAGAAAAGAAATAAGTTCAAAAGTTTTCTTTTGTTTTATCCTTTGAAAAAATACTTCAGTACAAATTTACTCATACACATGGGCGTAGCAGCATATTGTCTAGGGGGGGGGGCAGTCGATAGTGTGATGGAGGGCCCTTCATCAACTGCTTTTCCAACCATCTGCTTTTTCAGCCATATCTATGTAAATTTAAAGGTCTAGGGGGGGCAGCTGCCCCCCTGCTCCCCCTCCCTACGCCCATGCTCATGCAAAATATATTTGTACAGAAAAGAAAGTGCTAATTCTGTGAAATGTTCTTTGGAATTCTCCTGTTAATTGTCGCATGAACCAAATGCAGTTTGCTTATCGACAGCCTTCAGCAGCCTTCAGAGCTTGGTTGGATCGGCTGCCTTCCACCTGATACCTTATTGCTAAAAATGGAGCCAGAAATACAGCATCGGAAACGTGTTCTAGAATTTCTCTTAGACCTTAGACAACCCAAGGAGAAACCCCTCTGATTTTGTTGACAAAGGTAGCATTATTGTGGCCGCCTAGAACGTCCTGACGCTGAACCAACCTGGTTTTAAGTTTCTTTTATCTAAAAAACTAAAAAAAAATATATTAAGTGACAATAGCTGAAGTCACGGGAATAGTTAAGAGGATATTGGCGAAGAGTGCACTCTGCTCTGGTAGCAACCGGAGAAGAGAAGGTGTTGGCTTAGTGCCGAATACCGCTACGAGAAAGGACATCTTGTTGTTCTCACCAGCAGCACCTAGACTCTTGAAAGAAAGACTTGATGGGAAACATGGAAAAAAAATGGTTAATACCTGTTACACCCCCACCAATAAACCTGGGGAAGAAGAAAAGGATGAGTTCTACACTCTACTGAGTTCTGAGCTCTCGTCAGTACCTCCCTATGATTTCCTCATCTTGCATGGAGATATTAACACCAGTGTTTCAAACTAGCAAGGCCCGTGGGATATAACTATCTTGACGCGTGACAGCGGACAATTTAAATAATAATTGAAAGAGACTTCTGAAGTACTGTTTGTCCACAGTCTTACTACTGCAAGCACTTGCTTCCAGAGTTAGTTAACCCTACCAAGGTGCCGAGCTCGGAAGCACTGACCATTTGCTGATAATGAAAAAATTAAGCTTGGTCTTATAGCTGCAAAGAACAGCAAATATTCTAATAAAATTGACACTTCTCACATTCAGCAAGACACGGATATAGCTAAGCGGTACCAGGCAAAAATATTCAGAAGATGTGATACCCTTGACCAATTCGATGATAGCAGTGATGCATAACAGTCCTTCAAAGAAAGAAAATACTCTCGCAGCTGCAAGTGGTGTTGCTGGAATGCAGCAACAAAAGAATAAGTATTGGATCAGTAATGAGACGCTTATCATCCACGATCCAAGCGAGAAGCTCACCTTCCCAAGGACATGACTAGCATCATATATGGCAGCTGAACAAAGAGCGCAGCATCATGCTGTACGAAGACCGTAAGACATTTATTGACAATACGGTATGCGATCTACAAGAGGCCGCTAAGAACAAGGATTATGTCAGCAGACTCAGATTAAGAAATTCTTTCGGAACATCAGTAATGCTAATATCTACAACTATTCACTGTGTTGACATCAGTGGGTGAGGCGCACTGCACATTTTAAAGCGGACTGCACAATTAAAGCTACCACAAATATTGGACATAACACATAGGACAATACGTTATGTTTTCTTTATGTTTATCTCCTTCCGTTTTCGTTTTGTTTTTATTCCATTTGAACCAAGAAGTTACCATTGACACTATATTTCCGAAAAGTTGCGCAATCCTTAGAATTTCAGAAATTGTTTATCTACTTTGAGATGCATTCAACTAGTCGTAAGTTAAGTAAGTCTTGAATTTCAGAGTGCACACATAAATATTCATAATTTGATGTTCCATGTATCATCTTTTCTCTAAGGAATAGGCTGAAAATTCATAAGCGAGAATGAACTAAGGCTTGGAAATGATAGTTCATTTTAATTGACTATTAAATTCCTCAAAATTCAAGAAATAAAAAGTTGTTTGGTGTCCTAAGCCGTGTAATGAAAAATTATTCAAGAGCAGCCTTTGTTGGTAGTAACTGAAACTCTAAAAAGCAAGTGTAATTTTTAAAAAACAAGTTTCATTTAAATAAAAAAAGGGAAAAAATCTATATGAGGACCAGAGTTGCCAAAAACTGTGTCTTGAGATGGACAAAACGTGGCAAAAAGTAACCCATCTAGTTTTTCTTTATTTGTGATTTGAGTTTTCCCTAGCATCTATATATAAATGCCCATGTTTCATTACAAAAAAGTTCATTAAAAAAGTTCGCTTTTCTAAGGATTAAAACAGGCTATACCCGAAAATAATACTTTAAAATATATATAGAGATAACATGAATCGCTGGGGGGGGCGACCACCCTCCCAATTCCCAACAAACTAGGACTGTTGAGTTCTCATATAAAACAATCATGTTTAAGCCTGCTCCGTTTCTTATCTCTCAGCAATCGCTAGAACACAAGATTCCTTAAAACGCATTCTTACATTTTTTTTAGAGTCGTTACTGCGTCTCTTGTGGTTCTATCTGTTTTAGATTTGCGTCTGTTACTGCGTTCCTGCGTCATTACTGCGTCTCTTGCGTTTCTATCTGTTTTAGATTTAGGAAAACTCGATTTAAGAACGCTGATGCCTCTGTTCGTCTCAACAATAGCTAATGAAAGATCATTTTTAACAAGATTATGCCCAAAATGCATGAAAATTGATCTGGCAGTTCTTGTCAAAGGAAAATTTTAGAATTAACTCATGTAGCTCAACATTGTCATTGTTCATTTTACGTGGTTTTCAAGATACTTCGAGATTTATTTATTCTTCCAAAACCGCTATCCCTCACTCACAGAAATAGTCGTGAAACGGGTAATAAATTTCAATTTTTGTTCTAGAGCTTTCCCACATCAGACACTTAGGCAGGGAGGGGGCATGGGGTTGAATCCCCATCCCCTGAAATCATAACTTCTTACCAAACTGTTCTGGACTTCTTATTCCAAGCAAAAATAAATTTGTGTTGTTAATTCCCCTCCCCCCAAAAATGATGCATACGTCCATGAGCGCTAACGCACTAAAGGCGCGTTGCAAAAAACTCGTCATTTGCAAACAATCAGTGCTCACTAGCAATTCAAAAGGCGCTGAGTATCGCATTTTCAAACAGTTCATGGTAACAAACTGTAAGTAAAGAGCAACTTGGCCCAATAGTCTGCCCCCTCCTGAATACCATGTTGCTTACGCTAAAGTTTCAGTTTTTATCCTAATTCTTTCAGAATAATGCTGAAACACAAGGACCGTTTAATTAGAATAAGAAGCTCTTTTTAAAATTCTATAAAACTTTAGCGTTAAGAGCAAGGATTGTGGAGGGGGAAGCTCCAAGGCCATATCCAGAGAAGGGTAGGGGGGTATGACCCTGGCGAAATTTTGGTCCAACTCATAAAAACGTAACAAAAATGAATTTAAATGAATTTTTGACGCGTTTTTTTTTAATTTTTGTACCCCCTCCCCATGAAAAAATTCTTTTGGATAAATCACCTCCCGAAAAAAAACTGGATACGGCCCTGAGCAGCTGCCCTCATATAAGGAATAATTTCTTTTCGTCTTAAGTTTAAATGTTGCTTCTTACCTTCAATTGAAAAGACTTATTTTTTTTATTTAATCACTTAAAATTTTTTACTGATCCTATTTGGTCCTTGAAAGGCTTAGAAAAATTTGTATTTTAAAAAATTTCTTAAAACCCCTTTTCTTACTCGCAAAGGTAGTAATTGAAACACAAGGGCAGCATAATTATGAAAAGAAGCTTTTTTTTAAAGTAGGCCTACTAAAAAACTTTAGCGTGAAGAGTGAGGTATTGAGGAGGGGTAGCTCCCCTCATATATGAAATAATTTCGTTTCATTTTAAGTTTTAATGCTGCTCCTTACTTTCATTTGAAAATACTTGTTGTTTTTATTTAATTACTTAAAACGCTTCATTGATTGGTCTGTCGAGTTTTCTTCCATCCTATTTGTTCTCAGTATGCATACATGATTCTGTGTATGTGTTTTTTTAATGCCTTAGCCTTGCATTCCTTTTTTTTACTTGAATAGATAATTGGAATATAGTTGTTTTTTTTTTTTTTTTTTAATCACGTTTTTGGTATCTAAAATACCTTCCTTGTACTAAGAACCGGTCTTTATTAGAAGTAAAAAAAAAACGAAACGTATTTTTCAGTTTTCGTTTCTCCTTTTGAATTGCTGTTGTGCAATCAATGTTGTGCACATAACATCTTTTAACTTAGCTTTGCCAAAACTCTCGGGATGTAACATACAACCTTTTGGATTACTGGCTGATTTGACCAAACAAAATCAATATACGGCTAAAGCGACATTTTAATGGTAAATTAATATTTTGAATTTTGTCAGTCAAAGTGTACCACTTTATATTTTTTTTTTCGCAGTCATCTGTTTTGAACAAATGGTAAGGTCTCTTGATTCTCAACTGACAATTAATTAGATTTTAATGGAACTGAAATAAGTCGTTAATAGCTCTCACATTTTTATTTGCATATTTTTGGTTAAATCATAATATCATTTTATGTTTTATTTTCATTCCAGATAGTAAATGGTACTTTTTCTAGATGCATAAATTGGAAAAATGTAAACCCTATCAGAATGTTTAAGATATAATTGACTTTGTGACACAAAAGAAATTGATTTCTATTTGTTGAAAACCTCAAAGCATCGATTAATGTACTTCATTCGATTTTCAAGGCTTTATCTTGTTTTTGTGAGTTTTGGTGAGTTGAAAGGTTTGGCTAAAAAAATTGTTCTAATTTAAGATTACCTGTCAAGAGAGCATTAGAATTTGAAATCAGGTACGATCCAACTTCCTACCAGTAATAACAAATTCAGCGGCTTTCAACTGATAAATTTAAGGTAAGATTTGTTTTTAGGAACCTTATTTTATTTTTCAATGATTGTGTGCTAAAAATAGTTACGTATCATCATAGGCACGTTTGCCAATTTTTTTTTTAGGCCTGGCATAATATCCTAAAAGCAAAAAAATTTCAAAGTAAATTATTATGTTTTAACTAGCAGCAGAGATTGTCGGACGACAAGCATAAGGAGAATAAATATAGCATTTAAACTTATAAGGATTGAAAAAAAATGTTTTGCCCCCTCCCCGCCTCCCAAAAATAAATCTAAAGGCTGTACTGCCTGTAATGAATATACGGGATGAAATTAATTCGAAAAAGTAAATAATTGCTACCTCCTTTATCCTTACCCCTCCCATAAAATCCCTTCCTGAATGTTTCAACTGGACTACCCAGTTGCACGACTTATTTAATAAAACTTATTCTAATTAAATTTTAGTGAGATTTAACGAAACCTATTGACTGTAAATGATAAATACTCGCAGCTTAGATGGCTTTGTTATCCATTGTATAACCTCACACGACTATATTGGAAGCTGAGAGTTACAGATTCGACCGAATTATATCAGTAGATATTATTATATGGGAGTTATTGGAAACTGGAAAAATAGTTAACAAAGTTAGTGTTTCTTTTTCGAAAGAGAACAGAGCGATTTTTTTTGGAGTCCCAAGTAAACCACATTTTTACTTAAACTGAATCTAACCAAGTGACATCTAAATATTCATTTACATTATTCCTCTAAAATGTGCGTAAGAATCTGCATTGGCAGTCTTAGCGCCATTTGGCATACAATTACACCGAGAAATTAACGCGTCATCTCTTATGATTGAGCATCA
Organism: Artemia sinica; assembly: GCA_027921565.1. Lineage (NCBI taxonomy): Eukaryota > Metazoa > Arthropoda > Branchiopoda > Anostraca > Artemiidae > Artemia > Artemia sinica. Next base: position 19,851,611 of record CM051275.1, read on the forward strand.
GCGCGAGGCGGACTGCCCCTAATTTGTCTTCATAAAAGATTTATAGGCATATTAGCGTTAAATACGAAAGGGTGAAACGAAATAGGGAAGAGAACTTATAATTATTAATAAACGAGTTTGCCAAGTAGAAGAAATAGTTAGGTCTATTGCATATTTTACTGGGGCTAATTGCTGTGAAGAAATGGAAAAAAAACACAACGTCGTGCTAAGAAACATAGGGTGGGAGTAACATTTTCTTGAAATAAGGTGAAAAAAATTGGTGATTCCCAATTTTTTTCCATTTGTTACATTCCCAGAGGCGTATCTACATTATAGAAGGTAGGAAGTCCAGCCTCGTTTGGGCCAGTTTTTTTTCCTGAATTTGTCTAGTTTAAAAAATGTTCAGATCTCCTGCATAATTTATTTTCTGCCTGAGGAAATGCATAGAATATATCGTCATGATAAAAGTAAAAAGTTCATTAGACATTTTTTTGGAAATCAGACAGATGCAGAGGACGATGCCCTAGGTTACTATTTTCTCTATGATCACACTGCCTTTTCTATGACGAAATCAATAAGAATTCCAAATAGGGATAGGTGCTTTTATTAGACAGTGAAACGAAAATATAAAACAAAGACTCTAAATATTTCGATGACACAGTCGGTCATCATCATCAGTAGAGTTACCGACTGTGTCATCGAAATATTTAGAGTCTTTGTTTTATATTTTCGTTTCACTGTCTAATAAAAGGACCTATCCCTATTTGGAATTCTTATTGATTTTGTGATGCCCTAGGCGCCTCCAAAGGGGCAGAAGGAAGGTTTGAACTAATACCTAATGAAGCCGCATTATTCAGCTAAATGCACGATTGAATTTTTACAGGTAATCTTATTCAGATTTATGAAAAGAAATAAGCATCGAAAAAAGCTTGTTTATAACGTCCTGTAATTATATACTGCTTCTTGTTTTCGTAATGATAAAATCAAGTTCAAAACAAAACCAAGTTTTTTGCAATTTTAATTAGTATATAAATTGATGAGCATAAAATATTTTTTAATGGATATTGACTGGACTTTTCTAATTTCATGCACAGCATCTTGATATATTTGATGGACTCTTTTGTTTACAAATACTAACTAAGTTGGCAGAGAATGGCAGTATCAATCAAACTAAACAAATATCGTGAAGCGTCTAACGAGCTGTAAAACATTTAAGCATGAAGAGAGTCTTAAGAGGCAATATTAAGCCATTTATTTTGGATCACTTTAGATATTCTTTTGAATGGGAGGGGGTACTTTATGAAAAGACTCCCGTGAATTTATATGTTTAAATCGCTGGTATACCTTTTATAAACACAATGTAAATTGCAGGTATATATTCATTTTTGTTAAAGGACAAATGTACAGCATAATAAAAACTGTAATAAAAAATCTTAAAGTCAAAAAAGAGCAAAATTCAATTTGAGAAGGCAGGTTCTGTCTTTTGAAAAATTCTGGTTACTTTTATGAATAAGGCATATACGAGGTAACTATTTATTATTCTAAATTTTATAATGATCTAGATGGTTACTAAATTTGTCTTCCTAAGTTATACTGTGAAGCAATTTTTCATAATCTAGAACAAATACATTCACGTTATATCATTTTCTCCAATTTTATAGCAGTTTAAAAGATTCGAAAAATTTTTTGCCCATCTTTGTTTAGTACTTTGCTTATCACTAATTATCAAACAGTTCGTGGTAACGAACTGTAAGTAAGGAGCGACCCGGCTCAATGGTAACCGAAACTCTAGAAAACGGGTTTTTGATACCAATAGATATATCAAAAGAATCAGATTTCAATGCTGATTTCAAATATATAACTTTCATCAAGTTTAGAGCTACCCATCAAAAGTTACGCGCCTGAGAAAATTTGGCTGATTTTCAAAAAAAGGGGGAAAGACCCCCTAAAAGTTATAGAACCTTAATGAAAATCACACCATCATATTCAGCGTATCAGAGAACCCTACTGTAGAGGTTTCAAGCTCCTATCTACAAAAATGTGGATTTTTGCATTTTTTGCCAGAAGAAAGATCACGGATGCGTGTTTATTTGTTTTTTTTGTTTGTTTGTTTGTTTGTTTTTTTTTTCCCCAGGGGTGATCGTATCGACCCAGTGGTCCTAGAATATCGTGGGAGGGCTCATTGGAACGGAAATTAAAAGTTCTAGTGCCCTTTTTAAGTGACCAAAAAAATGGAGGGCAACTAGGCCCCCTCCCACGCTTATTTTTTTACCAAAGTCACCCGATCAAAATTTTGAGATAGCCATTTTGTTCAGCATGGTCGAAAATATGATAAATATGTCTTTTGGGATGACTTAATCCCCCGAAGTACCCAGAGGGAGGGCTAAAAGATATGAACTTTACCCAATGTTAACATATAGTATTGGTTATTCGGAAGTATACAGAAGTTTTCAGGAGGTTTTTTTTCTGCTAGTGGGAGGAAAGGGTGGGTCGGGGGTTATGTTGGAGGATCTGTTCATGAAGGAAGTTTTCATGGGGGAAGGGAAATCGCCATGAAGTGGGCGCCGGACTTGCCAGCATTATTTATTGGTTATTGGGAAGTATACAACCATTTTCAGGAAGGATTTTTTCTGGAGGGGGGGCTAGAGGAGGGAGTTACTCTGGAGAATATTTCCGTGGAGGATGTTTCTTTGGGGTAAGGGACATTTTTATGAAGGGGGCGCCGGATTTCCAAGCATTATTTAAAAAACGATCAGAAATTAAATAAAAAAAACCAAGTTTTTTCAACTGAAATGTAAGAAGGAATATTAGAACTTAAAACGAACAGAAATTATAACGTATGTGAGGGGGTTCTCCCCCAAGTCAATACCTCGCTCTTTACGCTACAGTTTTTTTTAGTGCTTTCAAAAGAGCTATCTATTCTAATTAAACGGCCTTTGTGATTCAGGGGTTTGTGAATCAAATTTTCTTTTTAACTTTTAACGTAAAGAGCGTGGTATTGACTAAGGGCAGAACCCCCTCATATACGTAATAACATATACGTAATAAAAAAACAATAAAAAAACAAGCGATACAGCTTAATAGTAATCGAAACTTTTAAAAACGTAATTTTGATGTCAATAAATGTATCAAAAGAATGTGTTTATAATGCTGATTCTAAATATATAAATTTTATTAAGTTTAGTATCAAACAGTTCGTGGTAACGAACTGTAAGTAAGGAGCGACCCGGCTCAATGGTAACCGAAACTCTAGAAAACGGTATTTTGATACAAATAGATACATCAAAAGAATCTTATTTTAATGCTGATTTCAAATATATAAGTTTCATCAAGTTTAATCCTTTCCATCAAAAGTTAGGCGCCTGAGAAAATTTGGCTGATTTTCGAAAAAAGGGGGGAAAGACCTCCTAAAAGTCATAGAACCTTAATGAAAATCACACCATCATATTCCGCGTATCAGAGAACCCTACTGTAGAGGTTTCAAGCTCCCATCTACAAAAATGTGGAATTTGCATTTTTTGCCAGAAGAAAGATCACGGGTGCGTGTTTATTTGTTTGTTTGTTTTTTTTTTTTTTTTTTCCCAGGGGTGATCGTATCAAACCAGTTGTCCTAGAATATCGTGAAAGGGCTCATTGGAATGGAAATTGAAAGTTCTAGTGCCCTTTTTAAGTGACCAAAAAAAATGGAGGGCAACTAGGCCCCCTCCCACGCTCATTTTTTTCCCAAAGTCACCTGATCAAAATTTTGAGATAGCCATTTTGTTCAGCATGTTCGAAAATATTATAAGTATGTCTTTTAGGATGACTTAATCCCCCGAACTTCCCGGGGGGAGGGCTGAAAGTTATGAACTTTACCCAATGTTAACATATAGCATTGGTTATTTGGAAGTATACAGACGTTTTCAGGGGAGATTTTTCCTGGTAGTGGGGGGTAGGGGGGGGGGGGGTGGGTCAGGGGTTATGTGGGAGGAGTCTTTCCATGAAGGAAGTTTTCATGGGGGAAGGGACATTGCTATGAAGGGGACGCCGGACTTCCCAGTATTATTTAAAAAAGATCATAAATTTAATATAAAAAAACAAGTATTTCAACTGCAACAGCAGCAACATCGAAACTTTAAACGAACAGAAAATATTACATATATAATTGGGTTCACCCCGTAGTCAATGCCTCGCTCTTTAAGCCAAAGATTTTTTAGTACTTTCATAAGAGCTATTTATTCTAATTAACGGCCTTTGTGATTAAGCGGTCATTTCTAAAGAATTGGAACAAGATTTGAACTTTCGCTTAAAGAGCAAGGTATTGACTAGGGGGCGAACCCCCTAATAAATGTATTAAAAATATATGAATATAGAAGTTCGTTACGTAAGTTAATTCGTAAGTTACGTATATTTATTACTAATAAAAACGTTCGTAAATAAAATTAAACAAGTTTCGAGAAAGCCATTTAACTAAATAAAAGTAAATTAATATGAAAATTTTGTTTTAATTATTCATGTACGGTGAGCCAAGATCAAAACCTGCATTTATTCAAAAACGTTCAAAAATTAAATAAAAAAAACAAGTTTTTTAAACTGAAAGTAAGGAGCGACATTAAAACTTAAAACGAACAGAAATTATTCTGTATATGAAAGAGACTGTCCCCTCCTCAACGCCTCGCTCTTTACGCTAAAGTTTGACTCTGTCTCACAACTTTATTTTTTAAAACAATAAAAAACTTTAGCGTAAAGAGCGAGGCGTTGAGGAGGGGACAGTTAAAAAACTTGTTTTTTTTTATTTAATCCAGTTAAAGATAGGACCCATTCCTATCTTTAACTGGAAAAAGTTCGGGTTAAGTTCATATTTTTTATCAACTCGGGAAAAAAGTAAAAAAAAACGCGTATTAATTTTTTGGATGAGTTTGGTAAATTTTTTTCCACCACCAAAAAAATACCCCTCCCCCGAACAAAAGTTCTGGATACGCCCTTGGTCCCAGTTTTTCATGGCTGTGGCCTTATCCCTTACGCTGAAGGTAATTATTTTGGATATTAGCACAATACATGAAGATAAGTAGTTCGTCTGTGAGAAAAAGATTACTGATGTTGTCCAATACTACCAAGCAGGATCGTAGAACTAAATGTAGCCTGTATACCCACACGCACATATTACTAGTTTTTTTTTATTTACTACAAATTTCGATAGTATGCTAAAGAAAAGAAATATACAATTTTATGATTTTCGACTCTTAAAGTGCCTACAACACATCCGATTGAACCTCTGCCCATGGATACAGAATATAATAAATTTGTTTCCGAGAAAAAAAAAACAAAAAAAAAAAAAAAAACAAAAAAAAAACAAAACAAATGGTGTTGTCCAATAATACAAGGCAGAATCATAAGACTGAGCATTCTTTTGAATTTACCACAATTTTATATCACTAAAAAAATATTATGTAACCTTATCCAAGCGGTGAATAGTTGAGATATTTAGATACTACATGAAATGGGTACGGAAAATCGTCGGCTCAAATCTGAGAAAAAATGGATACATATTGTAGAGTATTGAGTTAATAAAAAAAAAATAGCGGCACATGATTCATTGATGCTTGCTGTGTATTATAAAGTAACAATTCCATCTTTTTTCAGCTAGTTTTTTACGAGACTATTTGAGGGATTGGAGATTTATTTGTGCACCTGATAGTCAAATGTGGAGAATTTTCTAAGGACTTTTTGAAATTTTGGACGAATCTTTATATGTTTCTTTTTACTATAAAATGACCTCGGTGACTCTTTCAATAACCAAAATCAAATCTATTTTTTAACGTAAAATACAAACATTAAATACTACAGAAGAACCACAGTTTATATAATTATCCAGTAAGTTTATCGCAGATCATTTCTGGTCTTCATTCTCGGTACGAACAAAAAGCTCCTCCCACTTCTTTCTGCATTAGCGGGTTAGTCTGTTTCCGATTGTTTCCAACAAAGTGCATTATTCGTAATAGCGGGTTTCCACTTGTTTCCGATTAGATCACAGTCTGACTTGTCTACCCGTGAAAAGATCTGATTCCGCTTATGTTTCTATCTGCAAAAACGTTCTCTGGAGCACTCGCACCTTGGTCCGGGTTTTTATAATGGGTGAGATAGGGAAAGATCATACTGGATAATTATATAAACTGTGAGAAGAACTGAGCAAATCCAGATCTATGTAAGGATATATAAGAATAGAGTACTGAAGTTCGAATAATTAATTCAATCTACTGAAACAAGTATATCTAGCGAAACAATAGTGTTGTGCCATAAAACAACATTTCTGTTCCAAACAGACCCAAAACATTATTTATTGCCAATTATAATATAGCAAAACAGGCTTGAAACTATAAAAAGTTTTTTTTTCAAAAACCTTCAAATTTAAGGGGTCTTTCAATCGTGTGGTGGCGGATTGGTTTCAAAACATATCAGCCCATCGATACTGTAACTATTCATAGCAAATATTAGCTGCATGATAAACGAATTTTAATCTTTTAAGGGTTTATGCATATTCATATGGATTGGTGGATCAAAGGTTAATCGATGGATATTAATTGGATAGACGAAAAAATTGAGCGATATAAAATAAGGTGAAAAACTTTTAAATGAGAAAAAACTGTTTAGTTTTCTAAAGTTGTTTTTGAAATTTTTATAAGCTAAAAAGGTTTTTGTGAAAATGATTGAAACAGTACTTTGAGAAGTATAAATAAAAACCTTGTTTAATTGTTCAGTGCGTTTTTGAGTAGGATGATGTAAAGAAAAAAAAGAGTATTTTGCTGAATTTTAGTTCTATCGTGGAGTGGGTGTCCTAAGACAAAAGAGACTTGACAAATGGCTCGGCAGATATTATATTTGAGCAATTGAATGTAGAATGCCCCCGAATTAAATCAGATAAGACACAATGTAAGGCAACTATGTTTTAATTTTTTTATCTGGGGGAAATCAAGGGTATCTTGTCATGGATAATGCATTTTGGAAGAAAAATGTGGCTGCATTGAATCTTAGTGCGAAAAACACGGATATTTTTTTACACTGACCCGTTTTACAATTTCACACCGTAAAGACATTAAAATTCCTGGACAAAGGGGACCTAGATCAGGAAAAGAATCTGGTTGTGTTATCTTTTGACATCCTGTTTCTAGTTTGCTTTCTTTTTTTTAAACCACAAAACAGAATTCTTTTTAATAAGTGACGTCAAAATGCGTTTATTTAAACAAGCAAGCAGTTACAGCAAAATATAATAGAAAGAAACCTAACCCTCCTTACCGAACCCTTGCCCTATACTCACTTTCGACTATTAAATAGGTCACAAGCCCTTTCATTTTTTCATACACTACGCTACTTTTCTACTGCTAAAACTACTCCTACTGCTACTATTATTATTACTGCTATTACTGCCATTAAAGCTAAGACTGTAATGTTTCTATAACGCAATTATATAGTTGTAATGCAAATATATGTTTCTATAATAAAGTAATGGATGAATATTCGTATAAATTCAAGGTTGTAACGGGATGGCTTCAGTCCTAAAGAAGGCCAAAATTATGCATGTTTCAATCCGTATCCCCCCTCCAAATCAATATATCCCCCCTCCAAATCGAACTAAAAGTCTACAACAAGCCAAAACATTAATTATTAATCAAAAAGCCGAAAAAAGACTTTACAAACAGTTTCTTAATTGATCATTAAAAAAAGCTAATTAAAAATTACAAATTAAATTAAAAATGGCAGTCATCAATTTAAAAAAATCTCAGCATAAAAGAGTTTTTTCGGAAAGAAGTGAGCAGAAATAAAGTCGTATAATAACAATTTAAACTGAAAAGGCACAGAAATTAATATGTATACAAGAGCCAAAACGAACAGAAATTAACTTCTCAGATTTGAAGGTTTTTAGTACAGTTAAAAAGATATTTGCTTGAAATGAGGTGGTACACGAATTAGTTTTGAAGAGAACTATATATAATCAAACAATTCGTGGTAACGAACTGTAAGTAAGGAGCGATGCGGCTCAATAGTCAAAAATCCTATGCACAAAAATTTGAAATTTTTCAATTTTTGACAGAAGCAAAATCATAGATGTGTGTTTTTTTTTTCAGGGTGATCTTATCAAACCAGTAATGCGAACCTCGAACCTCAATACCTCGCTCTTTACGCTAAAGTTTTCTAAAACTTCTAATACAGCTTATTAATCTCATTTAATGGCCTCCTGTTTCAGGTGTCGTCCTTAAATAATTGGAACAAAAAGTCAAACTTTAGCATAAACAGCGGGGTATTGGGGAGGGGGGATACCCTCTCATACACGTAATATTTTCTGTTCGTTTTAAGTTTTTATGTTCCTCCTATTTTCACCTAAAAAACTTGGTTTTTTGATTTAACACCAGTAAGAAGAGAGAAGTCTATACATGGAAGAAACTGAATGACATCTTTTTAATCAATCGACCTTTTATAAATTCCTTCGTTTAGTGGTTCTCCCGAATAGCACGTTTTGAAATAAAATGTGAGAGTAACGATCAAGTTTGCCATCAGGTGAAACAGAAAATCACCCAATTTTGGGGATTTTTTGGTTGACTGGGTGATTTTCTTCAATAATCTAATGATTTATGTGCTGATCTAGTGATTTTTTTTGTTTAGGCACTATAATAAAATCACTCGAAATAGTGATAAATCACTAGGAGTGGCAACCCTGGTACCAATTTGTGTTCAACTCTTTTATATGTACCTCCCTTTGAGAAACATCGGATGATTTACCCCCAACCACATATTGCACTCCCAGCCAAAGAGAGAGAAAATCAGGGGACCGGTACCAGTGCTACGTAGACCATTGGTCAGCAGGCGATTTTTTTTTTTTTTTTTTTTTTTTTTTTTACACGTACGGTTTTCTTATTAGAAGGCAACAATCAAGTATTTGGATTTTCCCCTTAGCAGATCAGAGAGCAAGTACTGAAATAAACTCATGATTGGACCTTAAAATCGATCAAAGGATGACCTGGCTTGAAAGTTCTTTTGAGGAAAAGACATGTTCACCAGAGAAACTGGGCAAGATGTCGAAAGAGAATCAAGTTCTTGTTTTCTATTGATTTTCTTCAAGATCTTCTTATGTTTACTAATCCTTTAGATAAGTTGACTTAGGATGACATGGATAATATCTTGAAACTATTCTGAATAAAATTTGAATTAATAACTCGTAAAAAATCCTTAAATTCTGAAGGAATTAGGAAAGAAAAGAAACTTTTCAAACAGTTTGTAGTAACGAACTGTAAGTAAGGAGAAAAAAATGCGACTCGGTTCAATGGTAACCCAAACTTAAAAAAAACGGAATTTTGATATCAATAGATACATCAAAAGAATCAAATTTTTATGTTGATTTCAAATATATAAGTTTCATCAAGTTTAGTCCTACTCATCGAAAGTTACGCGCCTGAGAAAATTTGCATAATTTTCGAAAATAGAGGAAAACACACCCTAAAGTCATAGAACCTTAATGAAAATCACACCATCAGATGCAGCGTATCAGAGAACCCTACTGTAGAGATTTTAAGCTCCTATCTGCAAAAATGGGGAATTATGCATTTTATGCAAGAAGAAAAATCACGGATGCGTGTTTATTATTTTTTTTTTCCCAGGGGTGATCATATCGACCCAGTGATCCTATGATATCACGGGAAGGCTTATTATAGCAGAAATTAAAATTTCTAGTTCCCTTTTTAAGTGACCCAAAAAAATGGAGGGCAACTAGGCCCTCTCCCACGCTCATTTTCTCCCAAAGTAACCCGATCAAAATTTTGAGATAGCCATTTTGTTCAGCATGGTCAAAAAATATAATAGCTATGTCTTTGAGGATGACTGGATCCCCCACAGTCCAAAGGAGAAGGACTGCAAGTTATGAACTTTGCCCAATGTTTACATATAATATTGGTTATTGGGAAGCATTCAGACGTTTTCAGGGGGAATTTTTTCTGGTAGTGGGGGGGATCGGGGTTACGTGGGATTATCTTTCCATGGAGGAAGTTTTCATAGGGGAGAGACATTTCTATGGAGGGGGCGCCGGATTTCCAAGCATTATATAAAAAAAAGATCAGAAATTAAATAAAGAAAAATAATTATTACGTATATAGTTGGGTTCGCCCCCTAGTCAATATCTCGCTCTTTGCACTAAAGTTGTTTTAATACTTTCATAAGAGGTATTTATTCTAATTAACGGTCTTTGTGATTAAGGGGAAATTTTTTAAAGAATTGGAACAAAATTCGAACTTTAGCGTAAAGAGCGAGGTATTGACTAGGGGACGAACCTCCTAATATACGTATTAAAATTATATAAACATAGAAGTTCGTTACGTAAGTTAATTATTAATTTACGTATATTTATTACTAATAAAAACGTTCGTAAATAAAATTAAACAACTTTCGAGAAAGCCATTTAACCAAAAAAAGTAAAATTAATATGCAAATTTCATTTTAATTATTCATGTACAGTGAGCCGAAATCAAAACCTGCATTAATTCAAAAACGTTCAGAAAATAAAATAAGGAGCGACATTAAAACTTAAAACGAACAGAAATTATTCTGTATATGAAAGGGGCTGTCCCCTCCTCAACGCCTCGCTCTTTACGCTAAAGTTTGACTCTTTCTCACAACTCTATATTTTTTAAAACAATAAAAACTTTAGCGTAAAGAGCGAGGCATTGAGGAGGGGACAGCCCCTTTCATATACAGAATAATTTCTGTTCGTTTTAAGTTTTGATGTCGCTCCTTACTTTCAGTTAAAAAAAAAACTTGTTTTTTTTATTTAATTGAGTACAGAGCTGGGGACTAGTGAAGATTCTGATAAATAATATTAATAGGCTAAGTAAAACTGAAATATTAAATCTCAAAACCTAAAATTTTCAGGACAGTTTGTTAAAAATAAGACATATGCTAAATGCTTGTGGCTACTCCTTGTGTTACATCGAATGAAGATACCTTTTATTCATGTTCCTACTCCTATGTTACTCATAAGATTACTAAGTCAGCGTTACATGACTCATCCGGCTATTTTTTCAAGCTTTGATACCCAATACTTAGGTTACAAACATATGGAGGCATTTTTCTTCTTCTTGTTTTTAATTCTAACTTGGAATTACATCACATGTATAAAAATCCTAAGCAAGATACGAAGGGCATGATATACAAAAAGCGTACAATTTTCACAATTCAAAAATTTTCTTTCAAGCCTAAGAGTCCCAAAAAGTTTCACAGGTTTAGCATCCCCTCCCAACGTGTATTAAAAATATTTAGGTGGGATTCTCTGTTAGCATTCAGAGCCCCCTCCACTAACACGAAATATTTACAAAAAGTACAAAATTTGGCTGGTTTCTGTCAAAATTGCTTAAGTCTTTTGGCTGGTTTCTGTCAAAATTATCAAAGAATTGCTTAAGAGCAGGGGTCCTGGAACAATTCTTAGGTAAGATGACAAAAAGGGCATACCAAGGATTTTCATTCAGAGGGAAGGTATTTTTTTAGGGGGGGATACAAAAAACTTTTAAAATAGCTTTAACGAGTCGAACAAAATTTGGGGGGGGGGGATTCAAACTCTGAAAACTCCCCTCTGGATACGGCCTTGGTTAACAATGACTGACTATCGTTGGTACTTTACCAGTATTCTTCCGAATGAGGATTTAATATGGAGGTTCGTTTCTGTTTTCCCATAATTTTTTTAGTTTTCATATAATTTGTTTTTTTTTTCAACTTTGCTTTTAGACAATGCCACACAAAATAGGTCAACACCGAGACTTGCCATGCATACTAAAGTAGTCTTTTAAAAATAACTTTTCCGAGAGAAAAGAAAATAGGTACTTCCACTGGTGGCAAACAAATTTATCTTCTTTTTTCCTTGAAATATTAAGCGGGTCAAAAATACTGATGGCATATTTTCGGGCTATTTCTGCAAAAATTGTATTTTTAATAAAAACAACTGATACTAATTTAAGCAAAGTATTATAGTCAAACTTGATTATGACCACCAATTT